>JANEHK010000202.1:29675-65933 GCA_025960845.1 Tachycineta bicolor | reverse complement strand
AGTAGGACTCTTAAAGGTAGAAGAGCAACAAGTTCCAGTTGCCACCTCGACGGTGCACCACCGACAGTATCGTACAAATCGAGATGCCGTGATCCCCATCCACAAGATGATCCGTGAGCTGGAGAGCCAAGGGGTGGTCAGCAAAACCCATTCACCCTTCAACAGCCCCATCTGGCCAGTGCGCAAGTCTGACGGAGAATGGAGATTGACTGTGGACTACCGTGCCTTGAACGAAGTGACTCCACCATTGAGCGCTGCCGTGCCGGACATGCTGGAACTCCAGTACGAGCTGGAGTCCAAGGCAGCAAAATGGTATGCCACAATTGACATTGCTAACGCATTTTTCTCCATTCCTCTGGCTGCAGAATGTAGGCCTCAGTTTGCTTTCACCTGGAGGGGCATGCAGTACACCTGGAACCGACTGCCCCAGGGGTGGAAACACAGCCCCACCATCTGCCATGGACTGATCCAGGCTGCATTGGAAAAGGGTGAGGCTCCGGAGCACCTACAGTACATCGATGACATCATTGTGTGGGGGAACACGGCAATGGAAGTGTTTGAGAAAGGAGAGAAGATCATCCAGATTCTCCTGAAAGCTGGTTTTGCCATCAAGCAGAGCAAGGTCAAAGGACCTGCCCGAGAGATCCAGTTCCTGGGAGTAAAGTGGCAAGATGGACGGCGGCAGATTCCCACTGAGGTCATCAATAAGATCACTGCAATGTCTCCACCGACCAGCAAGAAGGAAACACAAGCTTTCCTAGGCGCCATAGGTTTTTGGAGAATGCATATCCCTGAGTACAGCCAGATTGTGAGCCTTCTCTACCTGGTCACCCGCAAGAAGAACGTTTTCCACTGGGGCCCTGAACAGCAACAAGCCTTTGCCCAGATCAAGCAGGAGATCGCTCATGCAGTAGCCCTTGGCCCAGTCAGGACAGGACCAGATGTGAAGAACGTGCTCTACTCAGCAGCCGGAAACAATGGCCTGTCCTGGAGCCTTTGGGAGAAGGTGCCTGGGGAGACTCGTGGCCGACCACTGGGATTCTGGAGCCAAAGCTACAGAGGGTCCGAAGCCAACTACACTCCAACAGAGAAGGAAATCTTGGCCGCCTATGAAGGAGTTCAAGCTGCCTCAGAGGTGATTGGCACAGAAGCACAACTCCTGTTGGCACCTCGACTACCGGTGCTGGGGTGGATGTTTAAAGGAAAGGTTCCCTCCACCCATCATGCCACCGACGCCATGTGGAGCAAATGGATTGCCCTCATCACTCAGCGCGCCCACATTGGAAACCCAAATCGCCCTGGGATTTTGGAAATAATTACAAACTGGCCGGAAGGTGAAAACTTTGGTCTCACAGATGAAGAGGAGCAGGAACAAGTGACACGTTCCGAAGAGGGTCCACCATACAACCAACTGCCAGCAGAAGAAACACGCTATGCTCTTTTCACTGACGGTTCCTGCCGCATCCTAGGGATGAACCGGAAGTGGAAAGCAGCCGTATGGAGCCCCACACGGCAGGTTGCACAAGCCACTGAAGGAGAAGGTGGGTCAAGCCAACTTGCTGAACTCAAAGCTGTTCAACTGGCCCTGGACATTGCTGAAAGAGAGAAGTGGCCAAAGCTCTACCTCTACACTGATTCGTGGATGGTAGCCAATGCTCTGTGGGGTTGGCTGGACAGGTGGAAAAAGGCCAATTGGCAGCGTAGGGGAAAGCCAATCTGGGCTGCAGATGAGTGGAAAGACATTGCCACTCGGGTAGAGAAGCTACCTGTCAAAGTCCATCATGTAGATGCCCATGTCCCCAAGAGTCGGGCTAATGAGGAGCACCTCAACAACCAGCAGGTAGATCAAGCTGCAAAGATAGAGGTGTCAAAGATAGACTTAGATTGGCAACTCAAGGGAGAGTTGTTCCTAGCTCGATGGGCCCATGATGCCTCAGGTCACCAGGGCAGAGATGCCACCTATAAGTGGGCACGAGACCGAGGGGTGGATCTAACCATGGACAGTATTTCTCAGGTTATCCATGACTGTGAGACATGTGCTACCATCAAACAAGCCAAGCGGGTGAAGCCCCTATGGTATGGCGGGCGATGGTCCAAGTATAAGTACGGGGAAGCCTGGCAGATTGACTACATCACCCTTCCCCAAACCCGCCAAGGCAAGCGCTACATGCTGACCATGGTAGAAGCCACCACTGGATGGTTGGAGACCTACCCTGTGCCCCATGCTACTACTCGGAACACCATCCTGGGCCTTGAAGAGCAAATCCTGTGGAGACATGGTACCCCTGAGAGGATTGAGTCTGACAATGGGACTCATTTCAAGGAAAGCCTCATAAACACCTGGGCTAGAGAACATGGCATTGAGTGAGTGTACCATATTCCTTATCACGCGCCAGCAGCCGGGAAAGTTGAACGATGCAATGGCCTGCTTAAAACCACTTTGAAGGCACTGGGTGGGGGGACTTTCAAGAACTGGGAGATTAATTTAGCAAAGGCCACCTGGTTAGTGAACACTCGAGGTTCCACCAACCGAGCAGGCCCTGCCCAGTCCGAGCCCCTGGGAACAAGAGATGGAGATAAGGTTCCAGTGGTACACATGAGAGGAATGCTGGGAAAACTGTTTGGATTAATTCTGCCTCCAGCAAAGACAGTCCTGCTTGTGGGGTTGTTTTTGCTCAGGGACCTGGCTGCACATGGTGGGTGATGCAAAAGGATGGAGAGACCCGCTGCATACCTCAAGGGGACCTTGTTTTCCGGTGAACACTGTGACTGTATCTGTATTTATATTCACATGTATATATATGTATATTATTTAAAGGTTTAAATTCACTATAATATGTTGGTGTGGGAAAAAATTCGGGGTGGATAATGTTGAGGGTTAAGTTTTCCTGTAGAATTTTTCCCCCCCATGAGTTACCAGGAGATTTTAAGTACTGATAGTTAAGGGTGCTTAAGGGGACAAAGGAGGTTGATCACTTAGTTTTGAGAGAAAGGGGAGGCTCCAGGGAGCAGAGGTTGGAGGACTTCATTGCTCTCGGTTCTCCCGGTGAGCACGGTCAGCGACTGAGAGCTGCCTGAAGTCCACAGCTAACGGAGGAGCCTGGTCCTGGGAATTCTATCATCTGTTGGAGCGCCCAGGAATTTGGAGTTTCTTCGCTGCCTTGCTGGATTCTAGGTCAGCCCGAGACCAGCTGCTGCGGGTTCTCTAGCACTGCCCATTTCATCTGCCAGGACACCCTCCTGCCTGCCGAGGACAATCCACCGCTTTCAGCTTCCAGCCATCAGTGCCGGAGCTCCCAGCGTTTGCCCTCGGGGTTCTTAGTTCTGTTTTACTGTTATTATAAGTGCTGTTGTTGTTTGTCTGTCCTGTTATATTTACTAGTAAAGGACTGTTATTCCTTCTCCATAGCTCTGACCGAAAGGTTTTTTTGTTGTTTTTTTTAATCTTCCAATTTATAATAACACGGAGGGAAGGATTTGAATTCCTCATTTCCTAGAGAGGCCTGCCTCTCCTTAGCAGACACCTGTCTTTTTCAAACCAAGACAGTGCTAAGCAAGGAAAAAGGTGGAGGAACAGCTTCCACTGCTGCCTGCTCACACATTCCCTGCCCGGAGTGTTCTGCTTACAGTAAGTGCTGCTTTCTCACTTCACAACATCACACAGAATCACTGAAGTTGGAAAAGCCCTCCAAAGTCATCCAATCCAACCTGGGACCACATTGTCACCCAGCCTAGAGCACTGAATGCCACATCCAGGCGTTCCTTGGACACCTCCAGGGATGGACACTCCAAACCTCCCTGGGCAGCCCCTTCCAATGTGTGACCACCCTTTCCATGCAGAAATTCCTCCTGCTGTCCAACCTGCACTTCCTCTGGTGCAGCTTGAGGCCGTACTTGAAGCAAAGACCACTTTTATTCTTGTGCCTCTCGTGGAGCACAGGGTAGCGACAAGCAACTGCTGTTTGTTGTAGCTATTGTTGCCTTTCCCTGGGTTTTCTCCCTAATGCCTGGGTAGGGAATTATCCTGATGAATATACAGAACAGGCACAGTTCCTGGCAGGATGAGGGATGAGAGCAGTTAATCCACAGGAACACAGCCTAGCCTTTTGTTGCTTCTCATTGTGGGAAGTTGTGCAGGACAGGATTTGTCAACACTCAGGGCCTGACAAAGATCCCCTGACAGCTGTGGGTGAGGCCAAAAAGCAAGGCCAGAGGGGAAGGTGTTGGGACTTGCTGCTGGAGCTGTGTCTGCACACGGACAGCTGGTTCAGAAATCCCTCCTCTCCTCTGGGAATGCAAAAATGACACTTCTTTTGGTATCCCATAAGAAAGCAGGTTCAGGAGGTACAGGCGGCTCTGCATACTCAGGCCATAGGGTGTTGTTTTTTAGCAGTGAGGTGAATTTTGGGAGGGGCTACATCTTGTGCTTCTGGGGTTTCATCCCTTTCAGATGTTCTTTCTCCTTTTCTCTTATTTTCTTCAACTCCAAAAGTTGAAAGAGGCCTTGGGTGGCTTCTCCTTTTGAAAGATGACCTTGCTGCATAAAGTTGTCTGTACTGTCCATGCCCAGTGATATATGGGAGCATATGGGAATGAGGGGAGGCTGCTCATAAATTCCCTCAATTTCTCTAGGATCACGCATGTACCTCAGGATGCCTTCCCAGCATGGCGAGATGTTCCCCCTTTAATTCCAGCCCTGTGTGAGGAGCTGCCATGTGTAGGCAGAGCAAAGAGAAGTGGGGAATGGGATTTTTTGGGAGTTTGGCATATTCCAGTAGTGCCAAGTGTGTCTCAATTAGTCCAGTGTGTGCATCTGTTATTTGACTGCGGTCCAAAGCAATACATTCTCCTCCTGCTTCCCTGGCCATGTGTGCTGGCTTGAAGGCAAAACCAGAGAGAGACTCCAAGTCAGAAAAAACAATTTAATAGGAGAGAAAAAAAGGTAAAATAAAATAAAACACATGAAATAGTACAAAAGATCACTGACAGAGTCAGAATACAACCTGAAACCGTGGTGGTAGCAGTCCAGATGAAGTGGTCTTGTTGAAGCAGTGTTCCTGCAGAAAGGTCTGGTAGCTCTTGTCCTCTGGGAATCCAGTGGGTAAGGCTGCCTGTGCTGTCCCAAATCCCAGATTATATCCAGGTGGGAATGCTTGGCTCCTCCCCCTGGGCGGTGCATCTCACAATGGGCTGATATCATTTTATCAGTCTTGTAATGGGTCCTTGATTGCCCATTAAACAGAGATAGCTCCTGGAGGGAGGGGGCAAGGGAAACACTGCCCAACTTAGTTTCAACATCTCATGTAGATGGTGATAGAGTACATATTTGGGCACATCTTACATTGTAACCTAGGACACCATGGTTTAATTAAGTACATTTAAAAATTCAGCCACAGGCTGTAGGTGAAGATGCTGCCACGGGAGTGGGAGCTGCTTCCAAAATACCATCATTAAATGGTGGTGTCATTCCCAAATAATCCACTTTATAAGGCTGTTTTATTGGTAGTTTCTGTGCTTTGCTGCTTCCAGAAGATCTCTCACCAGAGGCTGATTCCTGCTCTGCTCACTCACTTCCCACCTCCACCCTGCACCTCTCCAGGCTAATAATAAAAATCTAATTGTTTTCTCTGCTGGAGAAAAAAAGGAGAGTCAGAACTGAGGCTGATGTGATCCAGACCAAGCATTTCCCTCTCTTTGGGTGCTGGATGTCCGAGTTCTCTGGGAATTAAAACCACCAGATGCATTTCTGCCCTTGGGCACCCCAAGCTCCTTGCAGCAGCATTCTCAGTATTCTTCTTTCCATATGGGATCCTCAGTCATTTGGTTTTTCCTGTTGCAATGTTACAAATTTCTGCTGCCTTGGATTTTATTTGTGAGTTTTTCAGGCTTAGCAAGTAATGATTATAAATGGAAATTTGACTGCAGCATGTGGTTTCTGGCTGCAGTAAATTCATTCCCTGTGGACTTGGGGACGGACCCCATATGTTTTCTTCAGTGCAAATGGTTGTTTCAAACATCCATCTGCTTTATTTGCTGTTATGTTTACAGTTCCCCTTTGTAGTTCCCAGCAGCATCTCCTCTCTCTCCTCTGCTTTTGTTTATTTAAGGTTATGGTAAAATATGCCTCTTGTTTGGAGCTGTTTTGTGGGAGCCTTTCTCAGCTTGGCTGATCCCAGGAGTCAGGGGAATAAAATATCATGACCTGATCTCCCAGGGGAATCCCACAGTGGTGGTTCCAGCTGGTCCCTGGTGTTGTTGCTCCTCGGGAATGGGATTTTAGCCAGACCCTGCCCTTGACCTTCCGGGGCTCTGCAGGCAGTGTGGCTGGTCATTATTGAAAAATCAAGGGTCTAATCCACTCAGTTTGTAGCAAAAGTTGACCAGTAGACTAATCTTTGTTTCGGTATTGAATTGTGTGATATCCCTGGTTGTTTGTCCAGGATGATTTAGGAAACCACTTTCAACTTTAGGAAAAAAACCCCCAAATAATACAACAAACAAACCCAAACCAAGCTGTCTGAAAAATCCTAGGAGGATATATTTGATACTTTTTCCTGGCAAAAGTTAAACATTTTCCATCCTTCTTCAGTTTCAAGCCTTCAGAAGGTTTGTGGGTCCTTCTCCAGCACATGGTGATGCCTCTCCATGTCCAGGCAGGAGCCTCAGGGAGCACCCCAGGGCTCCACAGCCTTTGGAGTTTCCCTCAGGTTTTGTGTCTCCATCATGGGCAAAATATGACCCAGGATGACATTTGGAGAGGTTGCAAAATTATCTCTGTAAACAGTTTTTGTGGGTTTTTTTTCTTATGCTGAGCCCCAAGCGATGTCACTGCTTGTCTTGCACAGAGAAGTAGGAAAATAGTCCCTGCCTGCAGGAGGGGGTTGTTTTCCTAATTTTCCTTCACCACAGCAGCAATTCCTGTTACTGGTGAGTGTGTGGAGTGTCTGGATGAGCCTCCCCCCAGCTCATGTCTCACCCCAAGTTGTGTGTTGGAGTGTCATAGGTTTAATTTTAAACCGGGCAGAAATACTACTCAATGTAATAGTTTTACATTTACTAAATTTTGGTCTTGGTACTTACTTTTTTTGTGAGAGAGAGACTAGGAGAAAAACAAAGCAGGCTTAACTTTAAAATTAACAAATAGTTTATTAACTTACACTAAAAGAATAGAAAAACAGAAAGTTGGAAAAAACCTAAAATGGAATGAAACTTTAAAAAAACTTTCCCCTCTCTTTACAAACTGTTCACTTTTTTACAAAACAACATAAAGAGACAAAACTTGTAATTTTCAGTCAGTTTCACTATCTGGTAATAGTCTTTCATCAATTCATTAGGGGAAGAGTATTTTTTTGAGTCATGGATCCTACTGACAACTTAGAACAGTTCTCTTGTGGGTTTTAAACTGTCACAAAAACAACTGCCCAGAGAAACCTGTCTTTGTGACCCTCCCAGGAGCAGTTTCCCAAGCTGCTTAGGGGTCATGGGTCAGACTTTTGCATACTGGGGTGTCACTTTTAAAGATGAATAACTCTAAAGCAAAGGATTCTTCACCTCAAGGTACAGAGATATCTTCTCACTTCTTCACTGGTGCAGGGGCTTCTCATCTTTCTCTGTTTAAGCATCTTATAGGATATTACTTAGTCTATCACAAACACCTTTGCTTAAATTTATACGAAAAACAATCATTTCCCTAAATGCATATCTTTCCTATGATTTACAGGAATGACTTAAATATAGAGTTCATTTCCATGGCTCAAGTAAGAATAGAACAACTAACTCTTCAACTTTCTCTCTTTATAGTCTTTTCACTCTTGCTACTGACTTCATGCTGTTGTTCTTTATGTTCACTCTGTCTTTCTTTACTCTCTCAGAGAAGGGCCAAGCTCTGGAAGCTTTATGTTGCTAAGAAAGAGTTAAATCTGCTCGGAGTTTTTGTCTCTCACTCTCTGTAGCTCGTAGTGTTAGTTGTTCAAGGCCAAGCTGATAAACTCACGCAGAAACATTAGAAATTGGAGCACCCAGGCAGTCTAGGAAAAAACTCAGGCAAGATCATAAATGCCTTCTCAGCCCACCCCTCAGTGCAAATTGGGGTGGCTTCGGCCCAAACAGTGCTCATAGCTCCTATCAGGGCCCAGCAGAGATCCCTCTCTGCTCTAAGGAAACTTAAAGAAAGCGGCCGCCAAAGACAGCAACTTCTCCTTCCCCCGCTTCACCCGGGAGCTGATAGAATCCGGCCAGGCCTCAGGCCAGCGGGCCCCCCCCCCCCCAAAAAGCAGGGAGCAAAAGGCCCAGCTCGATGTTACCTGTCTCTCTCTGGCCAAAGGAAAAAGGAAAAAACCCCACCTACAGGAAATCAAGGGGTTTTATATGGTACTTCCCAAAGTCGCAGCTAACAATTTCAGTGGTCAGAATAGATGTCAATATTTTAACTAACTCTCTGATAGGTCTCTGTCTTTTTTAAAGCAATTCCCAGGTCTTGACCTGAAGAATTATTTTACATTCTTTTATAACTAAAAACTAAACTGTACTAACCCATGATATGGAGTTTTGTGGGACACTGGAGAACGACTTTGGAATGGGACCTGGAGTGCCAGGACAAGGAATGGCTTCCCACTGCCAGAGATCAGGGTTAGATGGGATATTGGGAAGGAATTTCTGGCTGTGAGGATGGTGAAGCCCTGGCAAGATTACCCAAAGAAGCTGTGGCTGCCCCTGGATCCCTGGAAGTGTCCAAGGCCAGGCTGGATGGGGCTTGAAGCAACCTGGTCTGGTGTCCCCATGGCAAGGGGTAGAACATGATGAGCTTTGAGGTCCCTCCAACTGAAACCAATCTGAGATCCTATGGTCTTGAATTCCCCACCCTCTGCTGCTGGAATTGTCTCTTTTCCAGGGTCAAAAGCTGCTGGCCAGCTCCAAATAGTCCAAGCCCTTTGAGCCTCATTTTAGCCACTGGATATGGACAGAACAGTCCATTAAATTCATTAAATTATTTTTCTGCCTCCTTTTTTTTTTTGTTTTAACCTTCCAGTTTTTTCAACCTTCTGGGTTTTTTAACCTTCTAGTGCCTCAGTTTTACCATACAATGGAGAAGGAGCTGCTGCAGAGGCACGAGCAGCATCCAGGAGCTGAAATATTAAATCCTTTACTACTTTCTTTACTTAAACTCTTCTCAACAAACAACTCAGACAGCACAAAACCTTTTTCTTTCAGCCTCACAAAGTCAGAACGTCATAGGGGATGTTGAGCTAGTGCTGCTCCCTCCCAAGAGCTGGCCCAGCCTGATGCAAGGCAGCTGTGCAGCAGCTGGCCTGGCTGCCTGGCTGGAAACATCTGGATGGGCTGTGGCGCATGGTGGGAGCCACTGAGCCAATGCTGCTGTGCAGCCTCAGGCGCTGTTTGAAGACCTGCATCAGGCCCTGCACTTCAAAGCCCAGCTCAGAACGGCTTGGCTTGCACAAACTCACACTTCTGCCTCTGCTCTGGGGCTGCCATGGCTCCCACCCACAGCCAGAGACCCAGGAATGCCATAGTTGAGGTTTGTTTGCTGGGAAGATAATGGAATTCCTATGTGCAGCTTCAAGATCCACTTGCTCGTGCTGTGCCAGCTGCTCGTCCTCGCTGGCCAGGCCGTGGGGGCTTGGGGATGGGTTGTTTGGATGGAAAATGGAGCTGTTGCCTTATGAAGAGGGAGTGAGGAATGTTGTTCTGATTAGGAACTGTCTGGTGCTTGCAGCAGCAAATGGAGCTGGGTTTGGTGGCCCCAAAGCTGAGCTTAGAGGCAGCCGGAGATGTGTGCGGTGCTGGGACTGGCTGTGAGATAGCGGCTTGTGGAAAGCTCACATTCCTGAACTCCCAGATCCTTTTCCTGGAGTTTTACAGCACATTGTGGCATTTCTGATTCAGCTCATCCCTCATAGCTCAGGGTTGTGCTGTTCCAGTGCACAGGCAATGGTGGGGCAGAGCCAGCCCGGTGCTCACAGTTGATCCCATGGGACCACTCCAGGCACTCCATGGAGCCATCAGGGATCCTGAGTCATTGAAAACCAATATAATCACAGACAAAGACCCTCTAACCAATTAAGGTTAGAAAGTGGTATGTTTATTCACTGGCGGGCGGCACGGGAGTCATCTCCAAAAGGTGTGGCCGTCCTGAACAAGGCTCTTTGCTCTCTATTTATTTTCCAAGATCTTACATACAATACATATGCATAACCCCAGCACCTCCCATCCCCGCTCTCTATTAAAATGAGGCTATTAGTCCTTCATGCGTGCGCAGTTCATCTCTTGAATTGGGTCGGTGGTCTCGAATTGGGTCAGTGGTCTTAAGGGATGAAGTCAGGAGAGTCTTCATCAGGTCTCTGTGACCCTCTGGCACGATCCAAGGTCCCCTGCTTCGTGATTGATTGATACCAAGTCCAGGTGCTGGCCATTGTTCTTAGTGGTTTCAATCTGTTCTTATGACGGTTCACTTACTCCACTTTTTCTATAAACAAGCTCATGATATAACAGTTAGCTCTAGCTTGGGCATCTAATAATCATTAACCTACCATTTACTAATCTAAGTTACATCTTGATCAATATAAATTGCTTCTAACCTTTAGCTAAAATCTTAACACTTTAAAATCATGTTTCAATCCCATGTGCCTCCTCTGACTCCCTCAGCTGCCCACATATCCCAGAGCACATTCCAAGGGCAAGGAGATGGCACAGCTGGCAGGTGGGTCAGGCTGCCACAGGTTTGCTTCTGGAAGGTTCCATCCCAGAAGTGCTGGGGTGTTGTTTTCCCTCATGCCAGTGGTTTTGGTGGGTGCCATAGCTGTGGGAGTTGCTCCAGGTGTCCTCACATTCAGAGGAGACAATTCTTGCTGCTGAGCTCACACAGGCAAGGGAAGCCAGGAGAGGACTAAACAACAACAGAATTTGATGTTTTTTACAATGAGGGTAGTTTTTACCACCACTAACACAGGGTGCCTGGAGAGGAGGTGGATACCCCAACCCTAGAAATATTCAAAGCCTGGTTGGATGAGACTTGGAACGACCTGGACTAGTGGAAGGTTTCGCTGCCCATGGCAGAGGGGTGGGCCAAATGGTCTTGAAGGCCCCTTCCAGCCCAAACCATTCCATGTTTCTATAATCCAATTTTTGGGAAGCAAGATTTTATCTGGAGGCAGCTTCTCCAGTGCCATGTGCTGAGAAGCCCCTTGGTTCTCCCTGGATCCAGGGTTTGAGGGGACATTCCCTCTTCCCCCCATTCGCATGCTGTGTCCCTGTAGAATCTGGAGTTATGCAAGTCCTGCATGAAGGAGCATCTCTGGCACTGCACCCGGCCCTGCCTTGCGGGGACTTGTTCCCATGGCTGTGCCTTGAACAGAGCCTTGCAGAGCTCGTAATCCTGTCTGCATGAGGTCATTGTCTCCTTGATGTTAATTGTAGGGGATCTGATTAATTAGGCAACAGAGCATAATTTATTTGGGCAGATTATTGCATAGAATTAACCAGGCAGTCACTGTCTCCCACCACAAATCCATGCATCCCTGCAGGTGTGGGAATTGCCATTAAAACCTTCACCCTTGAAGCGGATGGCTGGGTAATAATTGGATATATTTCCCAGTTGCTGCAGTGGACTGTTTATCCACACTATTTCATGGATGCATTATTTTGTGGGTGTTATATTTTCAGCACACTTGTTTTAATTTTAATTCTATTCAATTTGGACTACTTGATTCCCTCCTCCTGTTTCCTTCCCTTCCATTATTCTTCTTCCAATAAAACATCATAAAAATTAATCCCCACTAAAGGCCAAATTTAACATTCAGATTGAGAAAAGAGGATTTTAAAGCCCTTGTGCTGAAAAGGGAAAAATGCACTCGGACAGGAAGCCTTGGGTTTGTTATGGAGCAAGGAAAAATGTTTTTAAAACTTTATCATAGAATTATGAAATCCCAGGATGGTTTGGCCTGGAAGTGACCTCAAAGCTCATCTCATTCCACTCGTTTTCCATGGGCAGCGACACCTTCCACTAGACCAAAATGCTCCAAGCCCCATCCAACCTGACCTTGGACACTTCCTTAATCAGCTCAATTATCTGAACAGCAGAAAGATTTAAAAATTATTAAGATTTTTGAAGATTTCCTCCCCAAAAAAACCATTAGGAGAGGTTGTCTGAGAGCAAGGACAGAATGAAGTTCATCAGTTCCAGTGTCTGACAGGTGTTCCCCTGTAACTTTCTCTCTTATGGATCCATCTCCATGAGTGAATCCAAACCAATTCTTTGCTGCAGCTGGTCCCACTCCAGGCAATGGGGTTATGTAGAATGGAGATAAAAGGCCAAATACCAGAGAACTGAAAAATGCCATAAATTTGGATCCTGCAGCCACATTCCCAACCGAAAGCTCCAGAGCAGGATCTGGTTGGTCGCCTCCTGCAGGAAGAGGTGCCTTGATCACCTGGAATGTTTGTCTGCCTTGGAGATGGGTTCAAAAAGGGGACTGTTCATTGAATCAGCTGCTCTTCCCAGATGTCAGGATTTCAGTGCTCCTGTCTCTTGAGAAACATCTGGAATTGGTGAGAGTTGAAGGAGTTGGGTGGCAGAGAAGCACCTTCAGTGGAGGTGATCCAAAGCATCCTCTGGGAATGGTCCCTGTGTGTGTTATGGTCCATGTTATGTTGGTTATGGAAGCAGTTGAGGTCATTGTTCCTGCCATGACTAGCAGGACCTTCCAGGTATTCCTAAAAGTGTTTTCAAACTTGGCAAAAGGAGTTTTTCTCATAAGGAGGAGCCCCAAGGGTTGTTTCAGGCTGGAGAGAGCCCAGTGCTTCATTTTGCAGGGAACAGAGGTGCTCCAAGGGAAGCAGCAGGGCCCTGAAGCTCTTTGCTGGAGCAGCTCCTGATTTGGGGAATATTTTTAAGAGGGATTCTGGCTTGAGGAAGATTGTCCTGTTGACCTCATGTTGTCCTGGATGTGCTGGAGAAGCTCCAGGTCATGAGGAGCAAGAGCAATGGTGCAGTGGGAGAAAGGAAGAGGAACTATGGCTGATATGGAATTGCCAAGGGTTGGGTTCCCCCAAATCAAGTGTGTGCTGTATTTTATAAAATGCATGGATATTTTTGGAATATAACTGCTCAAATAAGGAAGGAATTGCTGTTGGAATGCAGGAGAAGAACCCATGACCTCCATCTGGAGGGGGACATAGCCCAGCTGGCTGAAAATGGACCTGAAAAGGGCTACAAAAGCTAATTAAAATGTGAAAAACTGAGAAATCCTGCTAATAGACAGGAGATCCCTGCCTGGAACTGCTTCACAGCTAAATTTGATTTCCTTGAGAGGCAAAATTAACTGGTTTAAGTTCCTTACCTTGCTGACATTGATCCCTCTCAGCATTTAACCAGCCTGTTCCCAGTGAGGAACTTCCCATGGCTCTGCTGTGCTGGACCTGGAGCCTGCAGCAGGAATCTCTTACTCCTGCTACCAGTAAAAAATTCACTGCAGATGAATTTCATGTGCAGTGTTAAACTCAGCTTTGACTTTGTTCTCCTCACATCTGGGTTGTGTTTGAGCTTTCCCTTCAGTGCCAGCAGGTGTAAGGAATGGGAAGCCCTAGCCGTCGCTCAGCTGGAGCCATGTTGACCTCCGTGACATTGTCAAAGTCCTTGTGTGAGCCACCAGCTCCCCTCCAGCAGAAGGCAGCTCCAGGGAAAGGTGTCTAAGACAAGTGCGTGGACAAACAGCCTCGTTAAACAAATTGTGGTCTTCCAGGCTGTCCTGGTTTAGGGCAAATTTGGGAGAAAACCTCCGAATGGGGTCCCTCTGGAAAGCAAACCCAGATGGCTCCTCCCCCAGTTGGTCCAGGAAAAAAATCTTCTTAAAATGGAAAAAACAATGATTTCTTTAACAAACAAAGTGCCCACAAGCACAAAAAAATGAATAATATGAAACAATAAAACCTCTCATTGCTCTGAGGTGAGATGATAAACTCAGAAAGTCCTTGCGGGTGTAGCTTGGCTCTCTCAGTCTCTTATCAGTCCCTCCGGTACTGGAAAATGCCATCCTGGGACCCAGAGGGCCACAGGTGTGAGCTCCCAGTGCTCTTCTGGGTTTTCAGTCCAGAGCAGGTTTGAACAGTTCCAAGAAAAATAAAAAAAAAAACAAAACAGTCCAGGGAGCTTTTCTGCCTCAGCTAGCTAAAACTAACTAAAAGCAAAGGAGATCTCTGTACCGCTGTCTGTCTGTGCTGAAGATGACACAGTGCAGGAGCAGAATGCAGAGGAGGGAGTGAAGTTTCTGCAAACAAACTGCACACTTCTTCTTCCCCCTCTTCGCTCTCAGAACCAGTCTTAAAGGTACAGAACACAATATCCAACATAAACAGAACAGATAATTGGGGATACAAGCATCATAAAGTCACCCTAGGACACAGGTTTAAGGTGGTGCTGGTTTGGGGTCAAATTTAGTGATTGAAGTGCTCCTACAGTCAGGGAAAGTTGTGGGGTGTGTGGAATCCAGGGGTTTGGACTGCGGACCTGGTTCTATTTTGTGCCGATACCAATTTTCTATGGAGGTTTAGGACAGAAAGTGTTTCTGGGGGTTCCATAGGTTATTCTCCCTGTGCTGAAGGAATGCTGGAACCTTCCTTTTCCAAAGCTACTCTTCACTCCTCCCATGAGGAGCAAATCCACCTGCCTGCTGCCTCTGCCATGTTCTTACCTGCCAAGTTTACCTGCATTTGCTCCAGGTTCCCTGAGCTGATTGAAAGTAAAAATCAAGCAGTGTGTTCAGATGGATCAGTGGTGGAAATGTAAATATTTGGGATGTTGCTTATTGAACTAAGCTGAGTCTGAGCTGGGGAAGGTTTGGATTAGAGGAAAGGATCAAATTCCTGTTTGGATTTGGAGTTGCAGGATGTGATCACTTCTGTCAAGTCTGCTTAAAGCCCAGTTCCACATGGAAAGGAGGAAGGGAGAGGGAAGGTTTTGGGAAGGATTTGGTTTTGAAGGGAAGTTTATAAGGTATGTTAACTGTTCTGATGGCAATGAATTCCCTGTGTCTATCGCTTTGGCTTGGACAGAGAACTGGCAGTTGGATTTAGGGTTCTGTCCTGCAAAACACAGTGGCTTTCTTGGGTAATGAAGGTAAAACACCAATAAAAGCTTGGGAAAACCTGTTCCTTCCTCTTTCATTGGTCCCCAGTCAGTGTCTGTTACTGGAGTGCTTGGAAGACCCAGTGTCATTCCCTGGCCTTCTGCAAACTGGGACTGCACAGTCCTTGGGAGAGACTTTTGACCCAAGGACAGGGCTGCTCAGCACATTGGCAGCATCTCAAATCCTGCTCCCAAAATCACTGGTGGCATGTTCAGGGTGTAGATGTGCTGAGATGGGAGTTCCTGCCTGCTGGCAAGTGCTGTGTCCCCAGTCCATGGCATTCCATGGTCCATCTCCAAGTCCAAGGTAATTTCTGTTTTCTAGTGGTCAAATACTCCTTTGACTCCTTGGCTGTCATTTTTGTGAAGCTCCTCATGAGTGTTGGGAGGGAGGTGGCTCTGCTGTTATAGCTCCTGCCTGGACCAGAGCTCAATCCCTCCTCCCAGCCAAACTTCCCACCTGGATAAGCTCCTTAGCATCGCTGGTGTTTCAGGATGATAGAACAGCTTTGGGTGGAAAATGCTTTTGAAGTTTCCTGTTGTGTCTGAAAACCCTTGTGAGGATCCTGGAGTGCAGATTGGAATGAGGGGGAGTTGGGAGTTTGTATCAACTCCAGGGTGAAGGACTGTACCTCTGGGATCTTGGGCTTCAACATGAACAGCTGGAAAGAGCAGGAATGTGGCTGGAGTTGGGCGGGAAGGATGACAGAGTTGAAGCAACAGGGACCAGAGGAGTTCTGGACATCTTGAAGGTGAGGACCAAACTGGAGCTTCCCCACAGGAAAAGCTGAGTGTGATAAATGTCCTAAAGTTAATTCGTGTTTGGAATATGTCTGTATTGTAATACACCCATATCAAATATAAGTTTGTATCTACCTACATATGTTCTAAGACAACTGAGATAAGACGGTGATATATGTCTTAAGGTTAATTCATGCTTAGAATAAATCTGTATTAAAATGCCTCCATATAAGATGTAAGTTTTATATCTACCCAAATATATTGTAAAAAAGGAAAACCTGAAACAGAAGCCATACAGGGAGAGGTACGGGATATCTCTGCTGGCAGCACAGTACCAGAAAAGGGACACGAGAAATATGCTAAGAATGACATCGAAATGCCTCTGCCGGGAAACTCTGAAAAGAACACAAAACCACGGAAGAGGCAGATGAACAGCTCAAGAACTGAATGATCACATCAGATCTATATCTCACCCGTCTCCTCCGGACATTACCATGTCTATCCACATCTCATCCGCCTCCTCCTGACATTATCATATCTACGACACACCTGGGCTCAATGATTAAGGTCATTGTTTGCCCAGGAAGAACTATTAAGAACACCCGGACCCGAACATGAATAGTTAATGAAGCTGCCGCGGACAGGGAAAACATCGGAGCCCCGTCTTTTCTCAGCGATCCTGTGTATAAAAAGGGGCAGCTTCAAGCCAAAAATGTGAACCTGGGGGGGGTAGCATACTAGCAGAGTATGTTACCATGGTTCACCCAGCACTGATCCCGGGCTCGACGCTGTCCTTTTAATTGTGGCTGTCCGAGACTGTCATTTTGTCTCTCAATAAAATTCTAAATTTTGATTTCTAAAATTTGGTCTATCTTATTTATAACACTGAGGTAAGGGATTTGTTATGGTGTGGAACCTGCTCCAGAGCCCTGGCAAGGATTCCCACAGCCAGCTGGGAGTACCAGGTTTGGGGAGGAAGATGGGTAGTGGAGGTTGTACCATCTCTGCTCTCTCCATCTCTGGTCCTCCCCCTCATGGTATTGATCACATTCCAAGAGTTTTGCAGGGCCGTGGCTTGTCCTGCAGACAAGACATGGTGTCAAAGTTCTGTCACGTTGAAATGGAAATTGTTCCCACATTTGGTCCTTGCATTTTTATGAGGAGCAAGAAATGATGACAAAAATAATTCTTAAAAAATGTGTATTAGGGTTTCTTTTCAATAAAGCAAAGCTACTCCCTGAGCTTCTTTCTGGGCTGGTGGAATATAAATTATCTATTTGATTTTTTTTTTTTTTTTTTTTTGCCCCATGTGGGACCAGAGGCAAAGTTCTGGAGGACAATGGGGCTGATATTCAAGTAGCTGCTCCTCTGAACCACAGGCTGAACTTGAGAGCACCAGAAAAACAACAGTATTGCTTGCAGAGAATGCTGCTGCAGAACCTGGGCTGGTTCTTAGGCTCCTCACACTGCTGATCTCCCAAACTGCAAAGGAAGAGGGAATTTGACTTTAACAATCCTGTTAAACACTTGTGCAAGAGGGTGAGTTCATGCTTTTTTCCTCAGGTGCTTTATGCTTTAAGACATTGAGCTGTGGGTTTCTGGATGAGATCTTTGGCTGGACTTGCTATGTCAGGAAGATCTGGGGGCTGTTGGAGGCAGAAAATCTTTGGGGTTTTTTTCACTGTTCACCCAAAAGGCCTTGTATACCTGAAGGCTTGAGTGTTTTTTCCCTTATGCAGGAAGAAGACACTCATTCTTCCTATCAATTTAGCCTAAGGAAAAATCCACCCTTTGCACATAATTGTATGGGTTGGGTTATATTTTTCCACTTTTCTTCCTTTGAAGCTGTTTGACTATTGGAAATACATTCCCTTGGTGTCCAGTGGCTCTTCAAGAGAATTTTGACAAGGGCCTGGAATGATAAGCTAAATAAAATTTTGTTTTATGAAAAATGATAATACCTTTCTTTATCCTTACTTACATGGAAGGTGGAATGTCCATCCTACAAATGAGTTTCAGAGGAGTTATTTTGGGAGTTCCCACTGTGCTCCCTTGACATCCATCCTCCAGAAGCTTTGTCCAATGTCCCCAGGCAGGTTTTGCAGGGAAAACCAGCTCTGTGTGCCTTTGTTTTGCTTTATTTTGCCCAGAGAAACTGAGGCAGATCCGATTCCCTCCACGGAGCTGTGGCTGTGCTATTGTATCCCAGGTTATTTTGAGGAATGCCATCCCCTGGGATTTTTCCTGTGTTGGCTTTTTGACCTTTTTGCATCCTATAGTGATTCTCTTCATGAAACCCATGGTGTTTCTAAAATTAAAGGTGATTTGAGGGCTTTAGGTTGGAGGAAGAGGGAAATGGGGATTGTTTAGACTGTGCAGGGAAAATACCTGCTCCCAAAAAAGAAGCTGTACGTGCTTGACTCCTGAAAAATTCTCTGGCTCTAACAATGCACAGGCTGAGAGAATCAGCTCTCCGTGACTTTGAGGATGAGGAGTTTCAGTGAAATCATGGACTAGGTAAGAATTCCTTTTAGAATTCCCCAGAAGGTGGCACAGTTGGGGTGCCCCATGAGTCCAGGGTTGATGCAGAGGAAGGAAGGAGCCTTAAAGATGATTTTGTTCCACCTCTTGCCTGTGGGCAGGGACACCTTCCACAATCTCAGGTTGCTCCAAGCCCCATCCAGCCTTGCCTTGGACACTTCCAGGGATTCAGGGGCAGCCACAGCTTCTCTGGGCACACTGTGCCAGAGCCTCACAGGAGGGAATTTCTTCCCAATATATTACTGATATCTCAGAGGTGGTGAATGGAAAAAGCATCTGAGTGGTGCTGGCCACGATTCCCAGACGGACACAGATGGGTCCTTCATGGCTGAGCACCCCCCGACCTCCAGCAGCTGCAGCTCTTGAACAACAGAGCCCTTGAGTCCTTGGAGAGGGACTTGGCCTTCGGGAGCTTGGATGGCTGTGTTATGGACAATCAATAGCCAATTTGATATAAAGTAATTTTTATTTTGCCATTTTAAAAATAAAAATCTGAAACAACCACAATAAAAGAGACAACCTCGATCCTGGGTTACTGAAATTGGGTAAATGTAGAGATGGTCACAACTGAACCAGTCTTCCTCCGTTCACATTCACCTAGACTCAGTGGGCAGGTTTTATACAGTTTTTCTTCCCTGAGGCAGTTTTATTGTTAGTTCCTATCTGCCACGCATATTCATGTATTTTCTTTCTCTTGCCTCTTGGCTCCACTTGGCTCTGAATGCTTCTTCCAGAATGCTTCTTCCTGGCAGAATTGAGCACTTGAATGGGGTTCTGAGAAATCATAGGGATGCTGATAGTGACATCTCTGGGTCTTCCACTTCTAGATTGGTATCATGTGTTAATCACCGGAGAAGGCAGTGGACCCTCCCTTGATGGATGGAACATCTCCTGTTTGGCCAGTCCTTTTGGTTGTTAATTTGTACTTCAGCCCTGCCATTGTCTGGAATCTCTACAATTGCAAATTAGTCTTGGCAAGCAGAAAGTTTCCAGTTTTGTGGAAACCTTCTGCTTGTAATACAGTTTATAGGTTATAACATAAAAAACACGAATTTATCTCAAAACATATATCACAGTCCCCCACTTCTTTTCATAAACATATTAAATTCGTATTTCTTTCAATATTCTTAACAAACTCTTCTAATTTTTTTATATTCTATTACATTACTAACAGAACTTTTTATACCTCAGAGTGGTGATAAGTTATCCTCAAATTTGCTATAGTCATCCCATTCTTCTTGTGATATTTCACAGTATTTCTGGTAGACAACATTTTCCTCCTTTATTTTTTCCTCAAATTTTTCTAAAGCTTCTGCTGCTTTATTAGTCTCTTTCCTTCCCTCCAATTTCATTATCCTGGTTACCTTAGGGATCTGGCCAGTTTTTCCAACAACAAGTGTGGGATCTGTGGGCGGGGCTGCAATCTGCATGCCTTGTACCACAGAGTGAATCAGTCGAATGAGACAAGGTATCAAGCAAGGCAGAAATATTATTCCTGCAATGGAACATAATATAAAGAGTGTTACTTTTTTCTACTAGGTTCCTTGTCCAAACAACTGGTCCCACCAAGAGGCCTGGAGGATAGAATTCCATTTTTGCACAGGTACATGGGCTACCTTTTTAATTTCAGCTGCTAGGCCCCTGATGGTCTCCCCATAGTCATCTATTTCTATACAGCATTCAGTTTCATTGAACTTACCACAAACTCCCCCCTCCTCTGCCAACAGGTAATCTAAAGCTATTAGATTCTGATATATAAAAGCCCTCATCTGGGAGTGTTGTCTAGCCAGCAACTCGAGGGCATCTGAGGTATGATTTGAAACAATCTGTACCACAGCTTGGAGTCTTATCAGTCTATTCAATAAATAGATAGGAGTTCTATAACCCCAACTTCTATCATTTGCCCAGCTTGCAGGACCATAATATTCTAGAATTCTTTTTCCTGGCCATTTTTTCTCTCCCCATCTTTGGTCTTCACTTGCCATAGGAAGTTCTTTATTTAATCCTCTTCTCTGTTTATTTAGTGTTTCATACAGAGGGACACCCAATAAATTGCTTTCTGCCCTTGGTAATGTAAAGAAAAGAGGCTGAATCATTCCTAGGGTACAGGACCCTTTCCACTTTCTGGGTAATTCGCTATAGGCTTTCTTTCCACATATCTAATATATACCATCAGGTGCTTTCCATCTCACATTTACCTTCTCTGGCTCTTTCCAATATTGTCTCAGACCTTCCAGGGACTGGTAAGGGTTAGCTCCAGAAACCTTATGCCAACATAATCCAATTGAATCAAGCCATTCACAGGTTTCCTTTTTCTCTCAGCTCCAGTACCCAGTTGGGGGCTCTGGTTGCCAAATCTTGGTTTTGTCACTTGAGTTTACAGCTAAAGTGGATATACAGGGGGTATATCCTACTAACTCATTATATTCTCTGCCTTCCCTGCTTATACAGATAGTTCTAATTATTCTTTCATCTAACATCCACCCTTCCGGTCTCTGGATAGTTTTCGAAATGTGGGCATTATCCCACTTTAAAAGTTGTTCCGGAGCTAAACTCTCACCTTTCCATGACCACTTCTCTGCTGATTTGAGCCCTCCACAAATCCAGCAATTGGATAGACTTAACTCTGTGTCAATTTCTTGCATTAAATCTATAAAATAGGTTCTGATTGGGGGCAGGTAGTCCCCACTCACTGTATTGTTTTTCCAAGTGTTCATAATGTTCACTCAGAGTTTTTAACCTTTCTTGTTCCACCCTTTTCTTTCTTACTTCTGATTCTCGCCTTTTTAGTTCTTGTGTTATTAATTTCATTTTACCTTCTGGATCTAGCCTTTCCTC
Source organism: Tachycineta bicolor (assembly GCA_025960845.1). NCBI lineage: Eukaryota > Metazoa > Chordata > Aves > Passeriformes > Hirundinidae > Tachycineta > Tachycineta bicolor. The sequence continues at coordinate 44,674 of JANEHK010000202.1, read as the reverse complement.
ACTCCTTGAAAAACAGAAAGTCCTATAGAAATGTAGGCATATTCTATCATCATCATTCCTGAGGAGGTCAAGTATGATGGGTTCATTACCTAATGATGTCTTTCTTTCATGTTTCAAGTTCTTTCCTACCTAATACATCTTTCTACCCATAATACATATTTCCAATTGACTTTTATCATAACTTATTGACTTGGTAGTACGCTACAAAAGTAGATTTCAGATTTCATTTTTCCTCCTATCCACACAGTTCGATTACACTGGTTACATGTGGGAATGGTCAGCATCCATCCAGTCTCCTGTTTGTATATTGCATGGAAGGATGCCTTTCTCCCCTTGAATATAGGCTCAGACTGCCCGTCTCTAGATATTGCTTTCAGGTTGTGGCAAATCACCCCCTTTTCCAATTTACATAAATTGTATTGAGTGCCGTTGAAAGTACAATACTCATTTTCCTTACCTGGCTGACAGTTATACTGGGCTTGGTATTTTATAACTCTTGTGGCAATTTTCCCTTTCAGGCATTGCTCACATTCATTCGTGGGGTTCTGCCTCAGCGGATCCTTGGGATACAACCCGCCTGCCTGGCACATGGCTAGGCTCAGGGCCATCAGGATTCCCCACCGGTATACTCCTCTGCCTCTGCTTTCGCCTGGTGGGTAGCAGCCAGCGGCGAGGTAAACCATCTTCTTGGCAGCAGGAGTATTCTTCAGGGGTCCTAGTGCTGGTCTGATCCGCAAACCTCCTCTTAAAAATGCCCCACCTCGATAACTTGACGGTGTCAGCCCTGCAGGGTACCTTATTGGTCCTCCGGCACTCGATTGCAAGGACCTTGGCCTTTGGATCCAATTTTCTCTTTATACCTTTTTTTTTGTATATTAGGTACCACTCTGGAGAATTTAACTCCAGCAAACCCGCATGAGTAGCAAGCACTAAGAGACAGATAGTCTCCTCCTGTTCTTCCTCAAGACACTTGGTGCACAAGCTTCGAGGCCTATATCTTCTTTTGCAGTGTGTGACTTAGATCTCACGACAATATTATTTCAGAACATATTACAGTTCTCAAACTTATAATTACTTCATGCAGATTTTCTTAAAGTACATTTAAACTTCTAAGACTTACTCACAATGTAGTTTTTCTTAACTTTGCATACTGAATATGATATTTTAAATCTTTTTCTCTTTTGTTTAAGTGCAAATACTTCTTTACTAATATACTACTTATTTACTTGGTATAATCATAACAACTACAGCACAAATTTAACAATTAAAGACAAACAGAGACTGGTTAAACAGATATCTTATGCATACATCAATTATAAGCTACAACACACATCTGGACTTTAAACACACAAATTTGGCTAATTCACTTTAGAGCCTCTAGCTTGATCAAACTTTGTTTAAACTTTTAAAACTGCATATAATTCACAGACCTGAGCAGACACTTAAGGGGTCTTGATCTTACAATACCCTGAACATTTTATTAGTCCAGTTTCTTTGGTTGTGGAGGTAGTAACACAATAATTTACAATTACTTTTTTTTTTTTTTGTACTTTAGATTTTCCTTTAAACAACATATTTTTCACACATTTTAGTTTCTACTTTTATTTTTACATCTTCAATTACAGTGATTTTAAAAAGTTCCTTCTTGCTTTTACTACTTTTTTTTTTAACATTTAATTCTTTTTTGTTAAATGCTAGAATTAAATAATTCCTCCTTGGCATTTCATAATCACTTTCAATGCTCTCAAAAACTTCTAAATTTTTTGTTTAAACCTTCTTAAGATCTCTAAAAAACAACAAAAAATAAAAAGGCTCTTAAAAACTTAAAAGAATTTCTAAAAATTCTCAGAAATAAACCCCCTTAATCTGCAAAATTGCATTAATCTTTCTTAACCGTCTCTTTCTCAAAAAAAACCTCTTTCAAAACTGTGCATTATCTATGCACATAATCAAAAGACACACTTTAACATCACTTTCTTTGCAAGATTCTTTTTACTAACCGTTTTACAACTTCTATTAACATTTCTAGATTCTTTTTCAATCTTATTAAAATCATACTATTTCAAACCACTAAGTCATCTCAACATATATTTCTGAAGCCATATCTTTGTGGTACCTTACTAAAACTTTTAAAAACCTTCTAAAAATAATATTTTATTAATTTGTTAAGTAGCTCTTTTTCTAGATTTTGTACTATTTTTAAAAGTATGCCCATAATCCCTAAGTTTTATATTCTTTCTATTAATAAAGGCATATCCTAACATTTTTCTTTGTAAAGCCTTTTTGAATAAACTATCAACATATATTCCTCTTTTTTCTAGGAAAGAAATTTTGCTATTTCTCTTTATGACCACCTTTAGATCTTTTCTTAACACATTGAAACTTAGTTTTAGAAATTAATAAGATATTTCTTATCCATATTTTGGTGTCTCTCTTAACTACAACATTTTGAATTATAGGAATTTTAAAGCTTTCTCTTCTTCCCCCTTCCATATTTGTAGGGTCTTTCTATATTTTATATCCTTTTGGTATTTCTGTTATACATGTTTTCTTTACATCAAGATCAACTATAAATTGCAACACTTTTCCTTGAGGACTAATTTTTAAAGCTACTAAAGGTGTTATATGATATTCATTTCTTGGAAAACAACTTTGTTCTTTTTCTTGATGTAACTGTATTGGGATTACACTCTGTCTCTCTTTTCTATCTTTACAACTTAAGATCTATTCTTTTCTAGGAAAACAAGGTTAAACTTCAAAATTTATACTTTATATCATGTAGACTTTTATTTATTCACAGCTACTTTCTCATGACTTATTAAAGAAATATGGGTATTGATCTAGTATCGATACCCAACTGTGACGGACAAAAACTCTCTAACGGTTTAAAGTTAGAAAGTGTATGTTCATTACAGCAGGGCAGCACGGCGGGATATTTCCCTAATTCGCACTGCAAAATTCACAGGTAATTACAAAGTCTTTTATTTACAAAAGTGTTGAATATCCAAAATACAAATGCATATTCATACCCCTGTCACCTTCCATTCCTTGCTTCGTATGCTAATTAGCAAAAAGGCTACTAAGCATGCGTACTTTGTTTCTTAAAATGAGTCGGGGGTCTATTTTGGGGAGGGGTCAACCAAAATGAGGAAGTAAGATGAGTCTTCCTCGTCCTGACCTTTCTACCTTTTCAATGCATTCGTGACGAATGCATCCTTGGTAAAACTTATAGTTTCCTGCATTGAATGGGTTCTTTAAGCAGGAAGTCTGCAGTTATCTTATATCTTATTTACCACATTTTGTTTTTCATTACAGGCACAGCTACATAAACAGAAACCTGACAAGAAATGAGTTACAAGATCCAGGGTAGCTTATCTAAGTTCCGGCTTCTGTTAACTGCGAACAAAGCTTACCTATCTACTTCAGCTAATTCAGCAACTTATTATCTTAACTTTCCTAAAAATCCTTAGTTCCTCAAAATTAACATCTCAGGGTCTAACTTCTTTTTCTTTTTTGTGTTTTAATGCCCTAGGTACTTTACCTCTGGTTCAGAAAACTGTAACTTTAATTTTGATAACTAACAGCTGTAACTAATACTTTTGCTTGAAACTTTTGTTTTTCTTTATCCTTCTTTACATAAACTTTCTAAGCTTCTCTTAATAACTCCTGTAAACCTCTTTCTTGCTAATCTTCTAACTTTTTAATTTTCTTTAGTACATCTTCCTATGATTTTGCTACAAATTGTGTTTTTAACAATGCCTCTTTTATTGGTGAATTCAGATCCACTCCTGAATACATTTGCAGGATTTTTGTAATCTCTTGAGCCAATCTGTAGGAGATTTGTCTCTCCCCTGACATTCTCTGAATACTTTGCTCATGTTCTGTCCTCAGGGAACAGCTTCTTGAACTCCTTGTATGATTATTTCCCTTAGGTCTGTCATATTTTGACGACCCCCTTCCTTTTGGGCATCCTACCCAGGTTTTTGATTTGGCCACTTCTGGTCTTAGGTACCCCTTGTGGATTTTGGGGTTCTCATCCTCCTATTCCTGCTTGTTTTATTATTTCTCTCTCTTTAGTAGAAAGCAATGTCCTCTAGCTTGCATATTATTCTATGGGTACATACTGGGTCTTAAAAAAAACCTGGTCTAACCTGTCTGACACTTTTGGGGATCATCTATCAGCTTACCCATCTCCTTTTAAAAGCTTGGACATCTCTAGTGTTAAGGGGGACATTAACATATCTGATTACTTTAGGTGTTGTCAGTATTTCCCTTAAAGGGAGGAGGTTATGTCTCTCCTTTTCATTCTCACTATTCTCATTATTTACTTTTTTAGTCTTATGACGAGTTCTGCTGGCTGGGGGAGAGCTTACTGTAACTTGCTTTCTGGTTTCCGTTGGTTGTGGGGCCAGCTGGGGCTGGGGAATAGGCAGTGAGAGTGGGGAGACGTGTGTCTGTGCCAGGGAAGGTGGAATTTCTGGTGGCTGGAGGTAATTAATGACGGGGGTTGCGCACAGACTTGTGGGAGTTGTAGTCCCGGAGTTTGCAAGTGTGGGATTTCTAGGGGTTGAGGTAATAGGAGGGGGGCTTGCGGGGAAGTCGGTGGGGAGGGCGAAATGGAGGTCTGCGCTGGCGGGATTTCTAGGGTCTGTGGTGAGAGTGGGGGTGGTAATTGTGAAAGAGCCTGCGAATCCTGTAAGAGAATTGCATCGGGGGCTTGAGCTGGTATGGGCTGAAGCATGAGCCCCAGAGGGGCAAACGGAGGGACCTGGGCTTGGACAGGTTGAGGCGTGGGCATAAGATATGGGGCTGGGAGATAATCTAGGGGGTCCCACGTGTCCCTCCGGGGTGCGGTTCCCTTTTTAGCTTTTATGGGGAACAATCCTATCATTGACTCTTCCCATAGTTTTGCATAATCCTTTTCCTCTTGGTCCTGAGATTTTTTTGCTACCTACATGATTGCTTAAGGCTCTGCAGGTCCATTTTTCAAAAGTGCCAAACGTGGGCCAGATTACATGATTTCTTATTTCCTTACCTCCCCAAACTTCTATACAATAATATATCATTTTTTCCCTGGACCTTTTTCTCCTTTCAGGACAATCTTCCCAGTGTTCTAACATCCATCCCAATGGACTATCTCGTGAAATTTCGAGAGCGACGCTCTCTTCTTTTAACACATGTTTTTCCTGTGTCTTTTTCTGGGGTTTGCTCTTTTTCTGTCCCATCCTTTTCTTAGATTTAGAAATTCACTTACCTTTTAGAGATCCTGCATTGCATTTTTCTTGGCTGCCTGAACAAAGTTAAGTTCTCTACCTGAATCTTGCTTTTAACTAAGTGGGGTCCAAAGTACCGGACTACTTACCCCTTCAGTGAACTGGACTGTGGGTTTTCAGCCGGTAATGAGCTCTCTCACTCTCTCTCTCTCCTCCTTGTTCCAGACTTTACTAAGTCCTAAGCCAAAAGGGTTACCAGTTCCCGAACTCCAAAGAACATCCCTTCCCTTTTGACTTTCCGTGATCGATCCTCCAAACTCCTCAAGTTTCAGGCTTTACGCATGAGATGAGTTTTACCCCGTTGCGGACGCTTCCCCCTTGGCCGACCACATCCCTTGTAGGAGAGTGGAACTGCGACCATGGGGTCCACTCTCGCTCCATGATAATATCACATCTCACTCACACGCTCAATCACACCTACTCAACCCACAACACTTACAGTTCCTTTTTCTTGCGTGGGCTCTTCATGCACATAGAATTTTACAAGTAAAAATGACTGCCGCAGCTCCTGAAGACCTTCCTAGTCTTCCCTGAGTTCTCCGAGAGCTCTTGAATTCTGACCCCCCCTTCTTTTATTGTGGCTCTGGTCTAAATTTGTTCATGATACAACTGGTTCTATGGGGTTTCCCACTCAGTCAGACCCCTGAAATCAGCAGGGCGCCCCCTGAATAGATGGGGTCCCGTAGCGCCGAAATTGTATCCGAGTCACGGCACCAACTGTTATGGACAATCAATAGCCAATTTGATATAAAGTAACTTTATTTTGCCATTTTAAAAATAACAATCTGAAGCCACCACAATAAAAGAGACAACCTTGATCCCGGGTCATCGAAGTCAGGGGAACGCAGAGACGGCCACAACTGAACCAGTCTTCCTTGTTCAGGATCCCTTAGATTCAGTGAGCAGGTTTTATACAGTTTTTTCTTCCCTGAGGCAGTTTTATTGTTAGTTCCTATCTGCCACGCATATTCATGTATTTTCTTTCTCTGGCCGCTTGGCTCTGAATGCTTCTTCCTGGCAGAATCAAGCACTTGAATGGGGTTCTGAGAAATCGGCATTGGGATGCTGATAGCGACATCTCTGGGTTTTCCCCTTCTAGATTGGTATCATGTGTTAATCACCGGAGAAGGCAGTGGACCCTCCCTTGATGGATGGGACATCTCCTGTTTGGCCATTCCTTTTGGTTGTTAGTTTGGGCTTCAGCCCTGCCATTGTCTGGAATCTCTACAATTGCAAATTAGTTTCGGCAGCCAGAAATGTACCCACAGTTTTTGGAAACCTCTGCTTGTAATACAGTTTATAGGTTATAGGTTATAACACACTTAAAACACAAATTTATCTCAAAATATATATCATAATCTCATCCCTTGCCCTGCTCTGGTGTGTCAGGAAAGGTGCTGGTGGGTGCCTGCAGGAGCATCCTGCTCCAGTGTTCCACATCTGGGGCAGTGCAGTGGGATGTGGGAGCTTTGGGAATATGGTGATTTGGGAATTTTTCTCGCCCTTTACTCCTTGTTGTAAACAAGAGCCTTCAGTTGTCCATCTATTCCTGTAACTGGCCTTCCTCAGGCAGGTAAGTTTTACTCATCTTTGCTTTTTAGGGACGTTTAAAAGCCCAGTAGTGAGACTTACCTGATCCCACATCACCCCACAGCGTTTCGGGGTCCTTTCAGCCACAACATCATTACAATGACAAACACCCAGGAATTTTGCAGACCTGCCTGCACAGGGAGAGAAGGAAATAGCAACAGTTTGGGAATTTGAGAAACGCTTTGGGGGTTCTTTGGAAACTAAAGGGTTTCCAAACATTTCCATTTGTGAGACTGCACCAGAGCTGCTTGGAGTAAAGCAAAATGCAGATGTAAAATCTGAGTGAAGGACTGGGATGCTGAGGTTGGGAGGGGAGCTGTTCTTTGGAAAATACCTTGGGAATGTGAGGGAGAGGGGAGGTGAGTGCTCTGGGGCTTGTTAAAAGCCAAGGGCCTTTTGCGATTATTGCTCTTGATTGGGACTTTTATGGGCTGGAGCTTAAGGAGCCCGGCAATTCAGGGGAGGTGTTTGTTCTTCTCTGCTCTTTCAAAGATGCTTTTGACACCCCAGGTTTTGTTCTCAGAACAATGATGAGCTTGATAACCTTTGGGGTTGCTTTTTGAAGCCTCCTGGTTCTTGTCTTGTGCTGTGTTTTTGTTTTGCTCTCTATTTACAGCTTAAATAACCACGATCTGGTTTCTTCAGCCAGCGAGAAAACCCCATCCTGGTCACTGCAGCCCTGGCTGTTGGATGCAGTAACACACAGAAGGTGTTGGGTTCCTGGTTGATCTTTGACTTCTCTTTTTTATGAAGTGGAAATAACAGGAAAATGCTGCTGGTGATGAGCTGCCACACCCAGGAGTTGCTGGGATTCTGGTTTCTAACCCCAAATTCCAATTTCTGGGTCGGGATGTTGATCTGTTAAACAGTTTTTAAGGCAGCAGCAATTTTTTCCTGAATAAGAGGTCGTTACATAAAATTCTTGCCTCTTGGCAAATCTCGTGTTACAAATGTTGCTGTAGGTTTAAAGTGATAATTTATGTGGTATATTGGGTTGGATTTAAAGGTCCCTGAAGACCTTATAATCTCAGTAGCTAATGAGGCTTTCAGAGAAGAGCTTGAGAGAGAAAAAGCTTACTGGCAGTGAGTAATGCTGGAGAAAGAACTCCAGGATTGAGCAAGCTTTGCAGAGAAAAATTGGGAATTATCGCATCGACCTTTGAGGTGTTTGATTATTTCCAGCCATAGATCTCCCTGCAGCCCTGGCCTGCAGTCCCCCAACCCTGGGGGAAGGATTCTCCATGCCAAAACCCCTCAGGTGCAATTTTCCCAAGTCCTAGACTGCTTCCAAGGGGACATATCTCCTTGGGATGAGCTGAGGTCCGTGAGCAGCTATCTGGCATCCTCCTCGTCTCTCCCACTCATCCCTGATGGAAAGGATTTGGCATTTAGGCTCCAATCTCTCAGCTTGGCTCAACCAGCCTTGCAAAGATGCTTAAATTTGTCCCTCTTCTTACAGCTGGCCTTGCTGAACTTCTTTCACCCTGAGGAGAAGCTGCACGTTGGAGAAGAAGGGAGACGCATCCGTCGGAATAAAAGGAGTAAAGGCAGCGAAGGGCCTGACAGTGAGTCCTGCTCAGTTTCTCCCTGATTTTGGTTCCCTCCCAGATGAGGAATTCCAGGAGTTCTGATTTCTGCAACTGTAGGTCTTGTGTGAATTAATGCTGCTTAGGAATTCCATCCTTGACTCCTCAAACTGTGCTCGTTTAAGGCTTTAATTTGTACTTGCTTGTCTTTATTTGTTGTCCTGCACACCTGGCTTTGCTTAAAATCATCAAGGAGCTTTTCACAATCCAACAAACAACTGGGAACATCTGCATCCCAAACTGGTGACTGCTCTAAGGGACTTTTGAGTTGCTGTCGAGTCTGAGGTGGGGTCAAAGCCTGTGTGAATGGAAGGCAAAGTTGTACAAAGCTTGGATAAAAAGAGCAGAAAGGTACCTGATTTCTTTGTGAGGAATTTGATTTCCAGTCCTGGCTTTCCATGATTGTCATGACACAAAGACAGGAGCATGAACTCCTGGAAGAGTTCCTGTGCTTCCCTACTGCAGGAAAGCACAGATCCCCTTTTATAGGAGAGGAGAAAGGACTGGATGCCAGGGAAAGCAGGGACAGAACTGATGGAGTCGTGGTTCTGTGCCTGGCTAAGCCTGTCTCCTAACTTCATTATCATTGTTAACTTTCCAGTCCAGTTCTGTGAGTTTCCCATCTCCCCTGAAACCTTTGCAGTTTCACAGTGGAGAAGCATTTCCCTGTGACTCTGCCCCAAGAAAGAGCTTGGTGAAACTCCCTGGATTCCTCTTGCCCAGAATGCTGACAAGTCTGATGCATTTGGTAGACTCCCTGAGTGATTCCAGCCCAGTGTGGGCCATCCCTTTTGGAGCTGGTGTCGCTCTGGTGCTCAGATGGCTCAGGTAGCATCCCAGTTCTTTTCTCAGTCTCCTTGGAATCTATCCCAGTGTCTTCACCAGTTGCTTGTGTGGTAGCAAGTTCCCACTGGAGGCAAGTGGTGTTGATGGAGCGCTGCTGGCTGATGTTGGGAGGGATTAACTTCATCCCTCAGGCTGCCTCTGCCTTGCCAGATGTGCAGAGAGCTGCTGAGGAGAGATAGAGAGGCTGAAGGTTGGTGTCTAATGAGGGTTTTGCCCATCAACCTTGTGCCCAGTGTTGTCCTTTCATGACTGGCATTCCTTTCCCAGATTTCCCTGATGTTCCCTGGATGCTCAGAGCTGAGTCACTCCAGAAATGCAGAGCACTTCCACCACTTATCCAGTCTGGGGAGGGGAATGGAGCTGGGGAAGGGTCTGGAGCACCAGGAGCAGCTGAGGAAGCTGGCGGGGGGAGCTCAGCCTGGAGAAAAGGAGGCTCAGGAGGGACCTTCTGGCTCTGCACAACTTCCTGACAGGAGAGGGCAGCTGGAGGGTGTCAGGCTCTGCTCCCAGGGAACAAGGGTAGGACAAGAGGGAATGGTGTCAAGCTGTGGCAGGGGAGGGCCATGCTGAGCATCAGGAGGAATTTCTTAATGGAAAGGGTGGTCAGGCATTGGAAGGGGCTGCCCAGGAAGGTTCGGAGTGCCCATCCCTGGAGGTGTCCAAGGAACATGCAGGTATGGCACTCCATGCTCTGGGCTGGGACCAGTCACAGGTTGGACTCTATGGTCTTGGAGGCCTTTTCCAACCTCACCGATTCTGTGATTTTTACCTGTGTCTTTTGCTGCCTCTGCTGAGGCGTAGCGACCTGGTTCAGGAACGACACGGCAGCCACAGCCAGGCTGCTCGGTCCATCAGCTCACAGACACCAGTGTGGTGGACTGCTAATGGCGTTTATTAACTGGTTACATGGAGTTATAAAACCTCTGTTTGCTACCTCACATCCGTCTGCTTACGTTACAAGTTACGTGTTGCTTACCTTATCAAGGACACTAACCAACTAAGTATTGAGGGAGGGGTTCTGTCTGCCCGTACAATGCGATATCTTCCGACCGCCTGTCCCTAATCTCCCACATTTCCCCCCCCTCCCATGACTAAGTAAAAAAGTATAAAAGTATAAATGTTATAAAAATATAAATGTCATAAAAATGCAAAAGCTGTTAAAGTTGGTATAATAAGATACAAAAGTGGTATAAAATGTTAGTAACAAGTGCACTTTATGGTAATTGCAGACGTTCGACAAATAGGATGTCGACTTTCTCTAAATGGCTTCTAACAAATGACACTAACTTGTTCAAAATGCAAGGCCCAAAAATCAATACCAAGAGTATCATGGTGAGAGGGCCTATTAAGGTGGAAACAAAGGTGGCCAGCCATGGGGACTGAACCATGACTCAAACCATCCTCGTTGGGCCTCTCTCTCTCTCTCTCTCTTTCTCTGGGCCAGTCTTTCTCTCAGTTTGGCCATGGAGTCTCGCACGACTCTGGTATGGTCTGCATAAAAACAGCATTCTTCTCTCAAGGCAGCACACAGGCCTCCTTGCTGCATGAGCAAGAGGTCCAGTCCTCTTCTGTTCTGCAGGACGACTTCTGAAAGCGAGGAGATAGATCTTTCCAGAGAGGAGATGGATTTTTCAATTCTCAGTAAGTCTTCGTCAATTGTCATTTGCAGCTGAGAAAGTCCTTGGTGTTGGGGCACAAGAGCTGAAACACCTGCGGCTGTACCGGCAGCTCCTAGGCCAAGGAGCATTGCAATGGTTATACCTGTTATTACTTCTCTTTTGCGGAGCTGGATGGTTTCTTCTAAAAAGCGATACATTTCTTCTTCTTGGTGATACAGGACTCTAGGAACAATCAGAACTTGGACACAAAAGTCAGCAAGGTTATTGAATTTGCTAAGGTACACACAGGGGGTTATTCCGATTTGTTGACAGACCCACATTCCTGATAGGAACGGAACTGCCCACTTATCAGTCTTTTGGCTAGGTTGGATGTTCCTGGGGGGTGATCATGGTTGGGTCTGTGCCCATGAGCGGCTGCAGGCTGGAGCCGTGTAGCGGATGATCTGCACCAGTGACCAAAGCTAGTTGCTTTGCACAATTTTCCTCCCACTCTTGTTTAAAAACAATCATCCCTGCCCCATCAAAAATCAGTCTGCAAGTTTGCTTTATGTCAAATGAGAGCATGTCATCCCCTCCAAAAACACCATCAATGAGAGTAGAAACCATTGCTGAATTGATCCCTCTGTCAGTGATTGCTTTAACAATTGCTTGTATATCCTTAGGATTTACTGGTGAGTACGTTCTCTGGTTTCCGCCTGCCCCCCCTAGTCGGACTGGAAAAGCTAGTTTGGCCGATGGATTCCAATTGGCACATGCCATCTGTATCTTCCTCCAGTCTGTGAGGGGAGTTCGTTCTTTTTCTGACTTCCCCTCAACCCAGGTAGAAACATTGTTATTACTGATTTTATATACTGTTACTTCTTCTTTGTCGGAGCCGGAGCCAGAGCCGGCAGCAGAGGACTGGCTGTCCTAGTCCCAGCTGGAGTCCTATTCAGAGTCGGAAGTCGACTGACTGGCTGCTTCCGGGCTCCGGACCCTTTTGGTTGGGCTCCGACCCTGCCCCTTTCCCTCAGGGCTGGGCCGTCCCTTCCCTCTCGGCCCCAGCCCCTTTCCCTCAGGGCTGGGCCACTCCTTCCCCCTGGGCCCCCACCCCTTTTTCTCGGGGCTGAGCCGCCCCTTGCACCTGTGCTCCCCCCGCCTCCTGCTGTGGGAGCGTCTCGCCTTAGAAAAACGTGCTTTTTGGCAAAGATGAGCTTCAGTTATCTCTTTGAGCTCTTTTCCCTTTTTCTGCTCGCGCACCCCCGCGTTAGCAAACAGGCTCTCTTTGGTTTCATTGGCAACGAGCTCACTATCTAAATGACCTTCTTTGTTTTCTGCCCTGCTTTCCCTCTCGTATTCAGTGCTATCTTGAGGCGCATAAGGTGGAGGTCCCTCCTCCACTTTTCCAGCATTCCTAGCTTCTTCAGCTAGACTGTTGTAAATTGGCTGCATCTGTTTTATCTCCTCAGCGAGTGACCTTGAGTTTGGAGGCTCTGAAGCGAGCCCTTGCTCCTCCGAGCCTCTGCACTCTGCAGAACCAACCCCATCGACACTCTGAACATTATCATTAACTTTCAGACTACATTCTTTTACACTCTGAAAATTCTCAACAACAGTTCCCTCTGAGAAAGTTTGTGTCGCTGCTGCGATACCCAATTGAGGAGAAATTTTTAAACAATTTCGGGCAGCTTTCCAGGTTTCTTGCTCATGCAGAGCCTTCTGTAAGGCTTCCATGACCCTTCCCCATGCCTTAAGATTTTTCCCTGAGCCAGAAGACATTGTGTCGTCGGCAAGAGCCTTAGTGCATTGATCCCAAACATCTGGGTGGAGGATATCCACCGGTCGATCAATAATACTAAGTTGCAAAAGCCTCGTCACTGCGAGGGTAAAATCTTTTGCTTTACAATCAATTCCCCACTGCTTATGAATCTGAGAAACAACCTTCACGAGAGCTTCCATCCTCTGCGTGGGTCCGGAGGCGTCCCTCCCGCCGAGCTGGCCTGCCGCTCGGCCGTCGTTCACCCGTCCAGGCGACTCCCAATCTCCCGGGCGACTCCCGGGGGTTTCGGCACCACTTGCTGCCTCTGCTGAGGCGTAGCGACCTGGTTCAGGAACGACACGGCAGCCACAGCCAGGCTGCTCGGTCCATCAGCTCACAGACACCAGTGTGGTGGACGGCTAATGGCGTTTATTAACTGGTTACATGGAGTTATAAAACCTCTGTTTGCTACATCACATCCGTCTGCTTACGTTACAAGTTAGGTGTTGCTTACCTTATCAAGGACACTAACCAACTAAGTATTGAGGGAGGGGTTCTGTCTGCCCGTACAACGTGATATCTTATGACTGCCTGTCCCTAATCTCCCACAGTCTTTTTGAAAATTAGGGACTTTGACCCCATAGGTGGTGGAGATGGGAAAACCTGACAGAGTGACAGGTTGTGTCCCTCTGGCTTTGGCAAGTGGTTGCTTTGTGTTTGGCTGTGGTGGTTTTAGAACTGCATTTAACAAGTGGGAGATGTCAGGGCAGGGCTTGACCTTGTAACAACCATAAAATCAAGAAACAGAGCCACAGGCTTGGCAAACTGAGGCTGTTTGTTTTAGACCTTCGTGAAGGAATCTTGCTGTCAGAGCAGGGCAATGAATCATTAAACTAATAAATAAAATCATGTCATTGTCCTGATAACACCATTTTCTTCAGGAGTTTCACAGAGGAAAAGTTGATCAAGTCTTTGATCTCCAAAGAGCCTCACAAAGATAAAAGTGGCTGAACTATAAATTTCCAGAAGGAGGGAGATGTGCTTTCCACTTGAGGCCTCGGTAATATTTGTCTGGAATTAATTTTATGAACTTTCAAGTGCTTTTACACATGCAGGGAAAGGCCGAAGTGATCCGAGCATGGAGGCTGGGGCTGGAGGGAGGCTGCTCTGACCCTTCCAGGCTCTTCCAGTCCTGCTCATCCTGGTATCAACGACAGGCTGGCTTTGATGATTTATAAACATCAGGGAGAATGTGGTTCCTTTCCCAAAAGCTTTTTTCTTTTTGGAGGATTTGCTTTCAAGCTCTTTGCTGTGAAAGAGGTGATTTTGGGACAGGGCAGAGCTGGTTCTGTGCAGCCAGGGGATGGTGATGGCCCTGGCTGTGCCCAGAGCCACAGGGATGGGACATGGGAGCAGCAAAGCTGCTTTGGTGCCTCTTTGTTAAAAAATCCAAGGAAAATTGTGTGCGAAGCCGTCAGTCGGATCCCGTCAGTCTCCAACCGGACTCTGGAATTTCAGGGGCTCCTCCTTGGAGGACTCTGGTTTCAGCCTGACCCCTGACATGTTTTATGGTTGGGTTTGCTTAATTTTGGTTTTGGCCCTGCACCCACAGTGCCCTGAGGCCACCTAAAGCAGCCGAGGTCGTGTCCTGGCCAAGGTCTTTCTCCTTGTCCCTGCATCCCTCCAGCTTGGGGGCATCCCACAGGATCACTGGGGGCTGGTGCCTGTCCCAGTCCTGAGATCATCCTCTTGAAACCACTTTCCAGTCCATGCTACCAGACCCAACTTTTGCACAGCATTAAAAACTGCCACCAGCTTTTCCAGCTTCTCAAGGCTCAGGATTATCTCTTTCCACTCTTATTTTTTCCTGCCTCTTTTCTCCTCCGTGTTCCCATCTCCACCTGTCGCTTCATTTCCTTTAATTCTGTAAAAGCTGCCCCTCTCCAATGCCTCTTCCCCATTTTCTCCTTTCCCCCTCCTTCCCTTTTGCCCTGGTGTATTTATGCTGCTGTGGAAGCGCCGCTGCTCCCAGATGAACAAATCATTCTGGAGCTGCTAATTAGCAACAGTTGTGCTAAAAGGAACCATCAAGGATGTTAAATTAGTCCACTTTTAAATAAACTGGGTATGAAATGTTAGATCTCTATTCCCAAAGTGCCAGTAAAAATGCTGCTGGCTCTTTGCTAACAAAGCCAGAATCTGGGAGTAGCATGGCTGTAACTCCAGAGACAATTCCGTGCTCTGGAGGTTATAAATAATGACAGAGCATTTACAAAGCAGATGTCAATAGGACTCTTTAAAAAACATTGTTTTAAACATATAAAATAGTTTCTTTTTCTCCTACTTT
>JANEHK010000201.1:44896-58777 GCA_025960845.1 Tachycineta bicolor | reverse complement strand
GGACTCGTGTCACCCGAACGCAGAGGAGTCTGGGGCTTCACTGTGCAGTTATGGGAGTGCTGGCCTGGAGCGGGGTTGTTTTGTTCCCTTTTTAAGGCTCTTGTCCTTTAGTCATCACTCCTGGTTTTGTGTGGGTGCTGCTGCTCGCTGTGTTTTTGTCTGCCGAGAGCTCTGAAGCTGTCTGAGGTGTTCCTGAGCTGTGTTGGGAGCCAGAAGCTGATTTGGAGCTGACACCTCCGTGTTCCAGGGGCGATGGGCACGATGGAGGTGCCACAGCTGAGCCCTGGCCGGGCACTCCCCCGAAACAGCCGAACCCCATGGTTTAGATCACGAATATACGTTAAAATAACAGCATTTGCTTTTTCAGTTGTGGTCAGCAGAAGCTGAGGGTTCAGATAAAAAGATTCCTGGGAATCCTGGAGTGTTCAGCCACTGGTTCTCCTTCCTGGACCCTCCCAGATCCCGGGCTCCCACGGCAGCTGGGCTGGG
Source organism: Tachycineta bicolor (assembly GCA_025960845.1). Lineage (NCBI taxonomy): Eukaryota > Metazoa > Chordata > Aves > Passeriformes > Hirundinidae > Tachycineta > Tachycineta bicolor. Next base: position 58,288 of record JANEHK010000201.1, on the reverse strand, counting down.
CAGGCGCCTCTGTTTTGTGCACACGCCGCACGGGCTGTTTATTCAGCCCCAAAACCCATTTCTCTTATTTGCTTATTCCATGAGCAATTCTTCTGTTCATTTCCGATAGATTTCCCCCTACTTTCTCAAGTACACTGCAATTTCCAGCCCGGTATTTGCTCAGCTGACGGCGCTGCAATCGATGGCTGGGAATAAGACTAAAGCCCGGCATTTCTGTTAAAAGGAAGTGCTTGGGAACAATCAGATGAACAATGGTGTCGGCAATAAAACTTTGAGTGAAATTGGAGTGGCACGGGCTGACCCTGGCTCTAATCTTTGTTCTTGCCATGGGGCTGAATGTCAGGAGGTGAGTCCCGGTGACATCCCTCAGCCTGCAGGATTGAGGGCGGCGAGCACCTCCCTCCCTGGCCGCAAACAAACTAACAACTTCAAATGCCTCTTAACCTTCATCTCCATGAGCTTCAAAGGATCAGCATGAGATGCATCTCCATCCCTCATCGCAGCAGAAATCCAGGGACAATGTGATCAGTGGGCTCAGGGGCTGTGCCTCCTCTCCTGCAAATGTCTTCTTTGATTCCGTTCCCTTGAAGAGGAAGCGGAGGGGAAAGCAGGGAGTATTTTGGTGCAGACCCTTATTTCCTGCAGGTATTTATACCCCTGAGAGAGGTCTAAATTTCCCTCCCAGCTGGGGAGTGAAAAATGTCCGGGGGGACTAAGATCTCACCCGGAGCAGTTTGTTTTCTATTTATTGCTTATAATCAATAAGGGAGGATGCTGATGCCCAGTAAACTTTTCCCCTTTTTGTGTTTTTCTTCATTTTCCCTCGGTGTTTTCCCTTCAGAGAAGGCCGTAGATGCCCAGCGTGGCAGCAGGGGCAGGCTGGAAGGATCCATCCTTTCTGAGGGAGGACCCTGGGAGGCTGAGGGGACCACCTGACACCCTGTGCTTGATTCCTCTCCATTGTCGCTGCGTCATTAACTCTGTTCCCGTTCAGGGGAGAAGCTGCAGTGTGCCACGGCTGCTGGGGGAGCTGGGGAACAGCTCAGAGCTAACCTGGAGCCCGGCAGGAGCCTGGTGCCAGGACAGGGTGAGGCTGCAGCCGCGCCGGGAGTGCGTTCTGCTGCTTGCTTGATGTTCCACGGAGGCGTTTCTGTTGCTTGGGCTGGTGCCTGGGGAAATACCATCCATTCCCTGGAAAAAATAAAATAAAACAAAGTAAAGGAAACGTCTCCAGCAGCGTGTTCTACTCTGAGCAAAGTAAACTGTGAGTAAAGGAAAGGTTAATCAAAGTTGTGTCTTGCTAAAAGGAACTGGAAAGCTTAATTGTGCTCCTTGCCCGCGTGGCCAGGGGCTGCAGAGATCCAGGAACAATCAGGGATGCCGCAGCCGCTGGTTGCTGGTGGTTCTACCCACTGGGTTCAGTTTCCAGCTGCTCACTGGGACCTGGAGCCAGGAAATTCTGGAATGGTCTGGGTTGGAAGGGAGCTCAGAGCCCACCCAGCGCCACCCCTGCCAGGGCACGGACACCTCCCTGTCCCGGGCTGCTCCAGCCTGGCCTGGGGCACTGCCAGGGATCCAGGGGCAGCCACAGCTGTGCCAGGGCCTCAGCACCCTCCCTGCAGGAGAACATCTTCCGAGGGCGTCCCTGGGATCCTCACTGCCCTGCTCCTGACCCCACCCGCGGGACAAAGGAAGGACAAAAGGGGAAGGAAGCGGCCCCTGGAATGAGGGAGCGCTGGCATTCACTGCCCCGAGTTGCCACTTGTGATGCAGATTGGAGATCTGGGTAGCTCCAGGCTGTGTTCAGAGGTCATCCCAGGCTGGCCGTGCCTTTATTTCAGCTTTTATTTCTCTCTTCTATTTCTTTTTCAGCAGGTACGGCTGAAATCACTGAAAAGAGGCACAAGGACCATCCCCAGAAAGGAAGGATACCCCTGGAAGGTGGGAAAAGTTGGTGGTGTTTAATAAACGCGCAATTTTCCCGAGCAGAGGAAAGCCGCTCCCTCTTGCAGCGCCCTAATTCCCTTTATTACTCGGGGCAGTGTGGACGGGCAGCTCCCCGCACAGCTGGTGTGACAGCCGCACGGGTTTTTTTGCCTTTTCCTTTTGGAGGCACAGGGCAGGCGGGCGCCCGCTTCCAGCCCTGCCACAGCCTGAGCCGAGCAGGAGGCGCCGGGAGGTGTAAAAGCTCCACTGAACAAAGAATTTTTATTTCCCGGACCGTGCCTGCAGGGGAGGAGTTCTGAAAGCGAAGCAGGAACCGACAGCCGAAGGGCATCCCAAATTTTTAAACCAGCGGTCTGATTGTTCTTTCATAAAGCTGCGCAGATTAACGACAATTTACAAATAAAAGAGTAAAAGAGGGGTCTGCGATGATTGGCAGAAGGAAAAAAAAAATTAAAAAAATTAGCAGATTACAAAACGGGTCATTATTCCTGGAGAAATTGGTTTCTAGAGCTGCCTGGATAAACATTCTTTGTCCACCTTTGCCCAGGCAGGAGACTGTGAGCAGGTTTTCCTGGGGTTTTCCTGGGGTTTTCCTGGGGTTTCCCTGGGGTTTCCCTGGGACAGGTGACAGTGTGGGCGGCTTTGGGGGGACCCCTCGCAGGTGGCTCTGGTGCCACGGCCCCAGAGCTTTGCTCCCCCTCCTCTCCAAGCACGGAACCCCAACCCAGCAGCCTGGGGCTGTGCTGCGGAGCTCCTGAGCAATGAACACCCCTGGCCCTGCCGGGATTAATAAAGTTGGTTTGAGCCCCAGACGGCGCTGATTTGCTTCCCTGTTTTCATAGGTGATTTCACTAAGCAGCAGCACTTGCTAATCCCACATTCACATAGATAGAAGGTCAAAGTTGGTCAGTGAGCCAAGAAATACCATATCAGGGTTTCTTTCCTCTCCAATTGAAAGAGGTATAAATTGTGGAATTAGTGTATTGATTGAAGGCTACAACTTCAAGCAATCAGTTTTTCTGGCTTGACAAGATTATTTTATCCTACTTTTCTTTTATTATTATGTGTTGTATTTGAGTCATCCTTCAGGCAGATGAAGTGACAGCTTGATTTAACTCAATAAAATCCAGCAGTTAGGAAACCTACTGAGCCGAACAAAAGCGGAGGGCGGCTGCCAGGGAAGGTGCTCGGTGGTGTAAGCAAGCAGAGCGTGCTGCAAGGACACAACATTAACGGGAATTAGGCTCTAATCAATGCATTTCTATGGAAACTCGGCACAAATCTGCAAGGCCTTCGTGCTGGGCCAGCGGACGAGTAATTCCGCCTTTCCCGCCGACGAGCGAAAATGAAATTTGTGCCGCCGAGTCCTGAAAGCGGCGATTTCACTGGAGCTGGGCTCTGGTGCGGCCGCAGGGAGCTGGGTTTCGTTGCTTTCCTGATGAGTTGGAAGGGAATTGCTTGAGCAGGAGGGGTTGTAATTGTGTGGTAATTAAAACGACAGTAAAGTAAGTAAAAATAATAATAAGTTTTCGGACAGGGGGCCTTTGCTTGGGTAGAGATCAGTGAACGCAAATCCCAACAAGTGAATTTTTGTCCTCACAAGGGGTTTTTCTCTCGGTCCTGCCTGTGCTACGTGTGGAGGAAAGAGCCCTGAGAAGGGGTGGGGAAAGGCAGCTCCTCTTTGCCAGAGGTCCTGGAGCAGCCAGCTCTGAGACCGTGCTTGAACTGGGGTCAATAAACGACCCCATTCCCCCTCTGTCCGTGTGGGCAGCAGGCTCAGGGCCACGCACGGGGAGTGGGAGTGGGATTGGGAGTGGGAGTGGGAGTGGGAGTGGGATTGTCGCAGGAAAGTGGGAACTCGCTGGAGTGGGGTGAGCCGTGTTGGCTCTCGGGGTGAAGAAGGAGGTGGCCAAGGAGCGGCAGAGAGCAGCAGCAGTGACAGGGGCGGGTCTGCTCACTGGTGCTGCTTCCTCAGCAGATGGGAACGGGGAAAATGTGTTCTTGATGTGTGAAAAACCATCTCAGTGTGGTATGTGCATCCCTGGAAGTGTCCCAGGCCAGGCTGCACGGGGCTTGGCGCACCCTGGGATGGTGGGAGGGGTGGCATGGGCTCTGAGGCTTCTCCCAACCCAAACCATTCTGGGAATCACTGTGCTTTAATCATCGTTTTATTTGGGTGATGAGTTCAAGATCCCAATTATCTGTGTTAATTAGTAAATGATCTCTTGCTGAGTTGTCTTGAGGAGCCCCTGATTTGGCTGCTAGGTTTGGGTTGGTTTCTTTCCCACTTGGACTATTCCTGCACACGTGCATCCGAAATGTTCACGGGTGTTGGAATCGCTTTTGAAGTTGCATTTCATGGTATACAAGTACATATAAAATCCCGTGGCAAACAACAACCTCCGTCCAAGACCGAGGCAGTCTGTGGGACTCTCCTGCAGTGAGGCCTGCATCCACACTTCTCCTGCCGGTTCCGTCTCCGTCCCTGCTGTCAGTGTGATGGAAAAGCAGGAAAAGGACAACTCCCACTTAAGGTCTCAGGTGAAAGCCCAGGCTGCTGCCCCGTTATTTTGAAAACCATGGTTTGCAACTTTCAGACCATGCATTAACATTCACTAACTCGTGTGTAATTTCTCCCACCCAACATTTCTTCACCGTTTAAAGTTGTTTTCATCTTCCCGTGGAACGGCATATATTGTCATGATCTCCTTAGACTGCAGTTTGGTAAATGACTTGTTTAAATTTAAGGAAAAGAGGTTGTTGATAAGTATAGTTTTCTAATACTCTTCCTCAGCTGTCATTTACTTTGACTAAATTTATTTAAACCACCTTAACCTTTCAGAGAAAGGCCAGGAGATGTTTAAAAGAATAATATGTGTCTGACATTTTGGTTTACCAAAAGGACACCATCATAATTCTGTAGTGCCTCCGTTAAAAATAAGCTGGAGAAAAGAAAACTAAAATCTCTTTTTCTTCCTGCTTAATTCTGAGCGAACGGAGGGAGATGTGATTGATCGTGTCATTAGGAGGTGACCCGCAGGGGCGATCACCGATGCATCGATCTGTCCCCGCGGCGCGGGAGCCGAGCGCGGCCACGCGCGGGTGGCCTCTGCTTGTCCGGGAGCGCCGGCGGGCTCCTCCTCCAAACCTGGCCTTGGGGCTCCTCCTTGTCGGGGGCTGTTTTCCCGACATCCAGGTGGTTTCAGGGTCTTTTCCCCCTGCACAGCTCCGAGCCAAGCCGAAGGAAGAGACGGAGTCTTCAGGTTTAGATTTTTTAAAGTTGCATTTTTTGTTTATTGTTTCTTATCTTACAAATTTCTCTCAGTCCAACACGATGTTTGCAGCTGCATGGACTGCTCACGTCTCCCCCCGAGCTGGGCTGTGCTTAATCTTTTATACTAATTACTGCGTGTTCGTTATTTACTATTTCTCACCAATGTCTATCACTATGACTAAAAAGGTCACCTACACACTGACCCAATCCTCACCAACTGCTTTGTGCCCACGTCACTGCAGAAATGGAGTGAGGGAAGGAGAAGGAAGGAGAAGGAGACAACGCCCCAAATTCTCCATTTTGTCCCCATTCACTCCAATGCTATGAACCTAAAATTACTATTTTTTCACTCTGTGATGAACTAAACTCCTCTTTTTCACACTCCTGTGGCCTGCAAACCCTCTCTCAGTGTAGGAAGTTTTTCCCATGGACTGGGATCAAATCCAGTGTCTCCCTGAGCTCTGGGCTGGGGTCCCAGAGCCCCCTGCCCAGGTCCCTGACCCTCCAGGGCAGCCAAAGGAATGCCCTGGACTCCAGCACCTCCTGGCCCTGCCCGTCCCCTGCCCGGCCTTGGGCACCACCAGGGAGCCGCAGCTCCTCCGGGAATTCCACCCCAGCCCCTCCCAAGCAGGAATTCCTTCCCAGTCGCCCACCCCGATCTCCCCTTTCCCAGTGGAAGCCATTCCCTGCGTCCTGCCCCTCCGTGCCTCGTCCCCAGTCCCTCCCCAGCTCCCACAGGCCACCATTTTACCTTCAATAAGGGCATTGAAGTAATCTTTCAGATCTGTTAAGACGTAAATTCAAAATTAAAGAAGTCAAAGCCTCCAAACTTGATATCCAGAACTGGAGTTACGCTTTTGCCCTCCTGACCTTGCCCAAAGTTGTGTCAATTAAGGGCAGTGTCAGCTGTGACTCTGCATTTCCCTGCTTTTGTCAGCTTGTGTCACAACCTCAGCATTATTTAAATGAATTTTTTTTTTTTTTTTAATATTTAATATTCACATTCAGGTATTCGAGCCATAATTTCTGTTAGTAAAAGTGACATTTTGTAAAGTTCATTATTTTTTGACACAGAAAATCTCAGACACTTTTAAAAATAGATATTAAATAAGGGAACGGCGTCTCCAGGCTGGGAGTCATTCCCACAATTTCCCATTTTAATTCCTGAACACCTGTGAAACACAACTTTGATAATACCTGGGTTACTTCACCTGACCTGGCTGCCCGACCTGTCCAGGTACACACATCACCGGATTTCAAATAAATTTAAAATAATCATTTCTGGGTTATGGGGACACATTTGAAGAACAATTAAATATGAGGAAATATAAGACATTCCTGATATTATCAAAACACGGAGTATATTTAGATTTATGAGTAAATGAACTAAGCTTTGTTGGTGTTACTGGAGCTGATCATATTTTGATCATCTCAAACTGAATTTGGGTGGAAATGCTACACTAATGCCAATTTGCCTTTCTTAAGCCTTTCCGTGTTTTAAATGCTTTTAGATTTAGCCTCTATCTGAAGAAATGGTTTGTGCGTTTTAAGAACCACAAACTCCTTTGGCTGTGAGCTTTTCCCATCCCTCAGAGAGGCTTCAGAGGTGCCACGAGGGTGGATTTAGGGTCAGTGAATGACGCAGTTGCAAAGGCGGAAAATTCCCGAACAAACAGGGATTTCTGACAGACACCACAGCAAGACACCTGATGTTTTCCCTCTCTTTTCCAGCTCTGCATCAAGAATCTGAGTGGGGTTTTTTTTTGGTTTTTTTTTTTGTTTGTTTTTTGTTTTTTGGGGTTTTTTTGTAACCTAGAGGAGATAATTCAATCTATTTTCTCCCTTTTTTTTAATGGGCCCCCCAAAACTCCTGGAAACCATTGTAATTCCTCCTGATACGACTATTTTTATGCAAGAACATCATATTCATGTGCTGCTTGGCATTCAGCAATGCTGGTGAAAATCAAGCAGATTCTTGCTTGAAGCCATATTTCTGGGAGTAATAGCTTCAGTTCTGTGGCTCTTGGTGGCTCCCGAGGAAGCTGCAAGTTAATGAATATACATTCTGCAAGTTGTTCCCCGTTCGAGGAGTGCCCAGGGCAGGATTTCACACTCTGCTGGTACTTTCTGTTCCAGTCCCCGAGCACCAATTCTAAAAGTACCACGTTAATTAATGCCCTGTAACGTTGTTGTGACAATAAATATCCTGCTTTTGAGAGGAAAGCCCCACAAAACCACGTGGAGGATGAATATGGATTAATTTTTAAATCTACATACTCCGAAGAAAGGTCAGATGCTGCAGAGGTGAAATGCCTGACAGAGGCAGGGTTTTTCAGGAGGGCTGAGTGAAGTGTCTGAGATTTACAGAACCGCAGAATCACAGGATGTTTTAGGTTGGAAGAGACCTTCAAGATCATCGAGTCCAGCCCATCTTAGGCTGGTTTTCTTCAGCCTTCAAAACTTCGTTTTTTAATTTTTTTTTTTTTTTCTCTTCATGAAGGACTTGTTGAAATTTGTGTGTGTATCGTATTTTGGATTCCGTGCAGGAGCGCAGGGTGATGTTTTTATTTGTCCTAGAGGGGCGTTTTGGGTTCAACACCCTTCGCGAGGCCCCATTTCCCAGTAACACTGTAACCACTGTAATCCCAGTGCCCGTCCCGTAATCAGTGATGGTCCAAACTGGAGATTTTAAGGAAACACCAAGGCAGTGGAAGCAGTTGAAGCGTGGCCCTGTCCCAGAGGCTCATTCTGCAGAGGGACCTGGAGGGACGGAGCTCAGCCGGCTCCGGGGACAGCTGACAGCAGCGCGTTTGTCCCAGCTGTGCCAGGGCTGTTCCACATCTGGGCGCCAGAAACGGCCAGGCCACTCCTCAGGGACGGATCCCGGCCACTTCACCCTGCCAAGACACGCTCTGCGGATTTGCTTCACCGGGAAAGAGACTCCCCTGAGTGCCAGCCGTGCCAGATGCCCGCCCTGTGCCCAGCCCTGAGTGCCCCCGAGTGTCCTGGTGCTCCCGGGCCCTCCAGGGATGGGCTCCAGCGCGGCCTCCGGGCTCCGTTTCCGTGGTAAGGAAGAAAAATCAGGAATGTGTGCGTTGTCTGCACAGACCTGGGAAGGGTTTGAGCGGCTCTGCAGCGGGAGGATTGGGAAGCACCTGTGGAGCAGGAAAGGCTGCTTTGGAGAGAGCTCCAGAGCTCCCGAATCATCTCTTCAGTGGGAGAGCTCGGCCCAGGCTGAGAGGAGCAGGAAAGGCTGCTTTGGAGAGAGCTCCAGCGCTCCTGAATCACCCCTTCAGCGAGAGCTCGGCCCAGGCTGAGAGGTGCAGGAAAGGCTGCTTTGGAGAGAGCTCCAGCGCTCCTGAATCATCCCTTCAGTGAGAGCTCTCCCCAGGCTGAGAGGTGCAGGAAAGGCTGCTTTGGAGAGAGCTCCAGCGCCCCTGAATCACCCCTTCAGTGGGAGAGCTGTCCCCAGGCTGGGAGGAGCAGGAAAGGCTGCTTTGGAGAGAGCTCCAGCGCCCCTGAATCATCCCTTCAGTGGGAGAGCTCTCCCCGGGCTGAGAGGTGCAGGAAAGGCTGCTTTGGAGAGAGCTCCAGAGCTCCTGAATCATCCCTTCAGTGAGAGCTCTCCCCAGGCTGAGAGGTGCAGGAAAGGCTGCTTTGGAGAGAGCTCCAGAGCTCCTGAATCACCCCTTCAGCGAGAGCTCGGCCCAGGCTGAGCCCTACAGCTGCAGAAGCCACAGCTCCTTCAGGAGGCACTTTCCAGATGCTGAGGAGAGCAGCAGAGCGCTGGGGGCTCCCCAGGGTTGTTTGGGGTTCACCTGAGGAGCAGCAGCACCTCCCAGCCCTGGCCCAGCGCCTGAGGGCTTTGCTGGGCATCCGAGCTGCCCACAGCTCCCCCGGCCTCTGTCCCTGAGCTCCCCTTCCCCAGGGTGGCACCGGGCCATCTCCGGGGACACGTCAGGGCACCCCTGGGCCGGCGTGGTGACAGCACACACCTTTAACCGAAGGGTGCAGAAACCGGCTGCGCGGGGCGGAGGCGGTGTCACCAGCTGCCCGCGCAGTGCCCGCTGTCACCAGCTGCCCGTGCGGTGCCCACTGTCACCAGCTGCCTGTGCGGTGCCCGCTGTCACCAGCTGCCCGTGCGGTGCCCACTGTCACCAGCTGCCCGTGCGGTGCCCGCTGTCACCAGCTGTCCGTGCAGTGCGGTGCCCGCTGTCACCAGCTGCCCGTGCGGTGCCCGCTGTCACCAGCTGCCCGTGCGGTGGCCGAGAGCAGCTTCGGGAGCGTTTCAAAGGGGCAGATCCCCCTCGGCAGCGGCGAGGCTCCGGCAGGTGCCCGGTGTCACATCCCCTGGGTGACAAACATCTGATGTGACACTTATGCACGCAGGTTGCTCCAGAGATATTTTTATAGGTCAGACTAAATATCACACATCCGAGCCTTCAGTCAGGTGCCGGAGCGGGCTGTGATTGCAGCTAATGGCCTCGGAAGTTGCTATGGTTCCTGGTAAACAGCATCCCGGGGCTGCCGCTGCGGGGAAGGGGCACGGAGCGGCGGGGACACGGGCAGAGCTCTGCCAGCCCCGCTCGGCTCTCCCGGAGCTCCTGCGGGCACAGAGCGGTGGGCACAAGGGCTGAGCTCCGCCAGCCCCGCTCGGCTCTGCCCTGAGCTCCGCCAGCCCCGCTCGGCTCTCCCGGAGCTCCTGCGGGCACGGAGCGGTGGGCACACGGGCTGAGCTCTGCCAGCCCCGCTCGGCTCTCCCCCGAGCTCCTGCAGCCAGCCCTGCTTTCTGTCTGATGCTCCCTGCGGGAGCTCACCTGTGCCCAGCCATCCGGCCGTGCCCGTGCTCTGCCATCCTACAGCCCTCCTCCTCCTCCTCCTCCTGCTGCTGCTGCTGCTGCTCCATCCGCCTCCCGGGGCCCGTGCTCCCGCAGCCGCTGCTCCCCAGGCAGCGCTTTTGGGCAGGATGGAGGAGGGGGATGCAGCGGTGAAGCCCAGGGGGACAGAGGAACCCCTGGAGCTGCCTGCACGCTCCGTGGGGACGAGGCAGGACCGTGCCAGCCCTCATCCCAAGGGTCTGCCCGCGTGTCCCAGGGATTCCGGGCGGCCCAAGGTGCCTCTGGTGTGGGCCCTGCGAGCAGGGAGGGTCCTGCAGGGTCCAGACCCTTCCCTTTGCAGCCCCCATCCCAAAGCTCTGCCCTGAAACCACGGAGGGAAGGTTGTGTGAAAGCCAGGATGAAGGGGATTGGAATTATAAAAAGCTGGGGTTTGTGGGCGATGGGGTACTGAAAACTGTTCCGAAGGACAGTGGTGGTTGGTGTTTGGGAAGATTTTGCACAACAAAATGGGACTGTTTCAAATCTCATTTTAATCACCTCCGAGGCCGGTTTTGGCTGATTTTACCCTTGATGATTTTCTGCCGTGTTTTGGGTGGCTCTCAGAGGAGGGGCAGGGAAGGCTGGAACACTGGGAGCAGGGTTCCTGCTCTGCCTGCTCCTCTCCTCCCTTCCAGGGGCTCGGGAGGAACGGAGCCCCAAATCCTGAAGAGCCCCACTCCCAGTCACCTCCCCTGCCGTTCAAACACAGCTGAACTCGGGTCACAGGGAGCGAGCTGCAGGTTCACGCACACACACACACACACACACACCTGCCCGGGGATGCTCCTTCCTGCTCCCCAGGAACGCCAGGCGGGGTCTGGGTTATTCCAGGGGTGCATTTCATCCACACCTGGCACCATCCCGGCAGCCAGCCCCCTGAAACGCCTCTCACACAGACCCAGGAGAAGCCTCCCTGCAGAAACTCTTGAAGTGGCGCGAAGGTTTCACTGATTTGAGCGGCGCTCTCGAGGTCTGGGGGTTTTTCCCTTTGTTAAATAAGCGATGGAACTAATTGGAACAGCACAAAAACAGCAGCTCAGTGCCAGAGTGTTGGGAATTCTTCCCCGCTCCAGGTGACCAGAGGAGGATGGAGATGGGGCTCGGGGAACTCCTCCTGAGCTCAGGTGGATCTTAATGTTTAGGAAATGAAAAATGTAATTTACTGAATCGCAGAAGTTTGAAACCTGCGAGGAGCAGACGATCCATGGATTAAAAATCTAAAGAAAGGAGGACGAAGGGGCCCTGAGGGAGCATCATTTCAAAACGGAGCGGTGAAGGCAAGAGAGCACAAGTTCATTTATGTTACAATATTTATCGTGCCGGGCGCTCACTGGTGTGTCAGGAAGTCCTCCTGTCCAAAGCCAGCATCAAATAAAGAGGCAAGGAAAGGGCAGGGCAGGAGGGGGAGCAGAAAGTGCTACCAGGGATGTCTCTTGGAGGGAGGAACAGCCTGATGTCACCCTGGTTTTTCTGAGTTTTTTAAAGCCTTTTGATTGTTCATAAAATGGAGTCAGACTTTTCAGCTACTGCACAATATTAGGAGCAGTTTCTACCTTTTTCTCGCAGATGTAACATAAACAAATCCTTTGTTTTTCATTCCCTGTCCTTTGCACATTTCTAACCTGAAAACAATTGTAACTGACAGCTGGTCTGGCCATTGGGCTGGGAGGTGAAAACTCCAGAAGCCAATCCACAGCCAGACCCACAGATGGATAAAAAGTAAGAAATAACCAGGCAGCGGGGCTCTGGGCTTGGTTCTCCGCCTTGGCTCTCGGCCTTGGCTCTCTCAGAGGAGCCCTCTGCCCTGCGAAATCTCTCGTCTCTCGTGTGATTGCTTTGTGCATCCCAGTCACAGCCTTAGCCCTTGCTGGTGCTGTTCCCAGGAGGTCCAGCTTCCCACAGGGCAGTTTAAACACAAAAATAACCTGACAAAATGTGCAGCATCCTTTCTCACCCGCAGCGGTGGGGAGAACCCCGCCCGGGAGGGGCTGAGGGCTCCAGCACCGCTCCTGTTCCCGGTTTAACTTCACGTTGGCCACTTCTGGCTCAGCGCAGCCCCTGGGGCTCCAGTCCAACCCACAAATGTCGGAGTCCAGGGCATTCCTTTGGCTGCCCTGGAGGGTCAGAGCCCTGGACAGGGGGTGGGAATGCCGGGGAACAAACCCAACGCACAAACTGATGGCCAGCTCGGGATGATTGTTCCTGGGGTTGCCCATGATTGCTTGGGCACGGCTGGCACCAGGTTTGTTTTTTCCCTGAGGAACGCCCAGGAAAATGTCCAAAACGCCGTGGTTCCTGTGCTCCTGCAGCCTGGAGCCAGGAGCTCTGCTGTCCCCAACATCCCAGACAGCCTCTGCCACCTCCTCGGCACCGCTGCTCTCACTATTGACCGCATCGAGCCGCTCTCATCGGCGATTTTAAGCTCAGGTGATCGATAGATTTTTCCTTCACTTCTTTAATTTCCGAATAATCCCCTGCTTTTATGTTTTGTTGGGCACGCTGCGAGCCGTTGTGGGCACACAGAAGCGCTGCCGGACTTCCCTTCGGGTTCAGTCCCTGCTTTGACAGGCGCTGCCCCGTCACCAGTGCTCCCAGTTTGTGCGGCCCCCGCGCCCCTTGGGCCTTCTGGGCTGGGAGCTGGGAATGGGAACTGGAACTGGGAATGGGAATGGGAACTGGGAAATGGGAAATGGGAACTGGGAACTGGAACTGGGAACTGGGAGATGGGAGCTGGGAAATGGGAACTGGGAACTGGGAACTGGAACTGGGAACTGGGAACTGGAACTGGGAATGGGAATGGGAACTGGGAAATGGGAGCTGGAACTGGGACATGGGAAATGGGAACTGGAACTGGGAATGGGAACTGGAACTGGGAATGGGAATGGGAACTGGGAGCTGGGAAATGGGAACTGGGAGCTGGGAAATGGGAACTGGGAACTGGGAACTGGGAACTGGGAGATGGGAGCTGGGAACTGGGAATGGGAACTGGAACTGGGAATGGGCATGGGAATGGGAACTGGAACTGGGAATGGGAATGGGAACTGGGAGCTGGGAAATGGGAAATGGGAACTGGAAACTGGAACTGGGAACTGGGAGATGGGAGCTGGGAAATGGGAAATGGGAACTGGGAACTGAGAACTGGGAACTGGAACTGGGAACTGGAACTGGGAACTGGGAACTGGAACTGGGAACTGGGAACTGGGAGTTGGAAAATGGGAACTGGGAACTGGGAACTGGAACTGGGAACTGGGAACTGGGAGCTGGGAGCTGGGAACTGGGAGCTGGGAGCTGGGA
>JANEHK010000200.1:78324-92101 GCA_025960845.1 Tachycineta bicolor | reverse complement strand
TTGCAAAAATCAGAGGATTTGCAGATTGCATTGTTAGATTACTCAGGTGTTTGTACTATTCATTTCCCAAGTCACAAGCTGTTGAAAGCAAAAATAAGTTTCAGAGAAAAACCAAAAATAAGTGAGGTGCCGTTGGATGCAATAACAGTTTTTACCGATGGCTCAGGAAAGACTCACAAATCAGTAAGTACATGGCAGGATGACATCACGTGAGAATAGAATTCAGATATAAGAATAGTACAAGAGTCACCACAAATAGTGGAATTAGCAGCAGTGGTCCGAACTTTTGAGCTGTTCCAGCAACCTTTTAACTTGATCACAGACTCAGCTTATGTAGCTAATGTGGTCAAGAGGCTTGAGGGTTCACTTTTGAGAGAAGTTGACAATGAAAGTTTGTATTCATATTTGCTGTGCATGAGGACATTGTTGCAAAACAGAAAACATAAATACTTTGTCTCTCACATCAGAGCACATTCATCCCTTCCAGGTTTTTTAGCAGAAGGCAATGCACACGCAGACAAATTGACCATGCCAATTTCAAGGACTTTACCGAACATTTTTGAACAGGCAAAATTGAGCCATGCATTCTTTCATCAGAATGCTCAAGCACTAATGGAAGGTTTTCACATTTCCAAAAGTCAGGCAAAAGAAATCATTAGTGCTTGCCCAGATTGCCAGCTTGTTCAGCCTCCTGCATCAATGGGAGCAGTCAATCCAAGAGGATTGCACAGTTTGCAGATATGGCAAACTGATGTCACAAAATATCCTTCTTTTGGGAAGCTCAAAAATGTTCATGTTTCAGTTGACACATTTTCAGGCGCAGTCTTTGCATCTTTGCACACAGGTGAGACAGCACAACATGCTTGTCGACATTTCTTGCAGGCATTTGCATCTTTAGGCGTGCCGCAAGAAATCAAAACAGACAATGGACCAACATACATAGGGAAAGTGCTTGACAAATTCCTGAAGAGGTGGGGTGTCCATCATACCTTTGGTATCCCACACTCTCCAACAGGTCAAGCAATCATTGGAAGAACACATCAAACATTGAAATCCCTTTTGGAGAGACAAAAAAGAGGAGAAGCAGACGCAAAACCATACATGCGCTTGAATAAAGCCTTGTATGTGTTGAATTTTCTCAATGGCTCTTTTACAGAGCCAACTCCACCAATCATGAGGCATTTTTCAAACACCACGAGAGCAAAACTGAAGGAAAACCCTCTGGTTTTGGTCAGAAACCCAGAAACAGGTCAAATCGAAGGACCATTCAAATTGATAACTTGGGGCAAGGGATTTGCTTGTGTCTCCACTGCAGTTGGACCAAAGTGGCTGGCGGCGAGACACGTGGAACCATACCGAGTCCAGACGCAAGCAGAGACGGACCCCAAGACCGGAGGAAGAGAAGTGGGCACGCAGACGTGAGCCGGTGTCAAGACAACAGACATCCCTTCGTTCTATGTGCAAGAAGACTCTGGGACTTGAGTTCTTTGGGGCTTGGGTGGTGTTGCATTTTTAGGGATTCCCATGAGAAAAGGGTCATTGAAAATGAAAGAACTATCCTTGTGCCTCATTCTCTTCTTGGTTGCCTTGAGCGATGCGGCAATTTTGCCCGTGGCTCAACCAAAAGAGAATGTTTGGGAAACTCTAGCCAATGCATCAGGTTTGGATACCATCTGCCTGACACACTCAAGACCAGGGAAACCTTTCTCAACATGTTTAGTGGGATTGCCAGTGAGCGAATGGCCGATTCCAAAAAACATCCCTCCAGAAATTTCAAAGTTCATTGTAAATCCAGTGGACCAATGGAATGTTTGGGTGAATTTCCTTCCTGTGGCTCCTTTTGAACCCCAGGAACTGGAAATTCTTGGATCGGTCCCAATGCAATTCTGTGTGAAATTTGGCCTTTCTGGAGTGGCAAAAAATAAAACTGTAGACGTCACTCCAAACCTCAATTTTTACAGAAATTCATCATCTTGGTGTAATTACACTAAGATGCTGAAAAAACCATCCAATCATGTTCCAGCTCAGTTACCGAGGGGAAACTTTTTAATTTGTGGGAACAAAATTTGGCCCGCAATTCCTGCAAATGCCACAGGTGGTCCGTGCAGCACTGGAATGCTTTCATTGCTAACACCCAACATGACACTGATGAGAGATTTAAAACGGAGAGTGAAAAGATCTGTTCAAATGTATGATCCAAATTGTGAGGATGAGGTTCATATATGGAGCAAGGCTCAGAGAATTGCAGCTGCAATTTTTTCACCACAGGTAGCATCAGGAGCAGCCTTGACACAATTGGATCATGTGGGTTGTTGGCTGAACAAACATGCCCGAGCTGTCTCTCTTGCACTGACTTGTTGTTAGATATTGACATTGTAAGACGAGCAACTCTCCAAAACAGGGCAGCCATTGACTGTCTTTTGCTGGCCCACGGGCATGGGTGTGAGGAATTTGAGGGAATGTGCTGCATGAATTTGTCAGATCATTCCAAATCCATTCATGAAAACGTCAAGCAATTGCAGGAGAGTGTGAAAAAACTTGGAAAGGTAACTGCATCGTGGATGGATGGTTTGTTCAATTTGTTTGACCTTTCACCACTGTGGAAGGAATTTTTAATAATAGTTATATATATTTTAGTAGGGCTTGTAATTCTCCTCATGATTTTGCTGTGTTTGTTTCTATGTATACAGCGAGCCATGGACAGAGTGGCCAAAGAAGAGTTTTTGGTTCAAACAGGAGGGGGAGATGTTGGAGTCCAGGGCATCCCTTTGGCTGCCCTGGAGAGTCAGGGACATGGGCAGGGGGCTCTGAGACCCCAGACCAGAGCTCAGAGAGACACCGGCTTTGATCTCAGTCCATGGGGAAAGCTTCCTAAACTGAGAGAGGGTTGCAGGCCACAGGAGTGTGAAAAATAGTAGTTTAGTTTGTCACAGAGTGAAAAAATAGTAATTTTAGGTTCATAGCATTGGAGTGAATGGGGACAAAATGGAGAATCTGGGGCGTTGTCTCCTTCTTCCTTCTCCTTTCCTCACACCATTTCTGCTATGACGTTGGCACAAAGTAGTTAGTAAGGATTGGGTCAGTGTATAGGTGACCTTTTTAGTAATAGTGATAGACATTGGTAAGAAATAGTAAATAACGAACACGTAGTAATTAGTATAAAAGATTAAGCACAGCCCAGCTCGGGGGGAGACGTGAGAAGTCCATGCACCTGCAAACATCGTGTTGGACTGTGAAAAATTTGCAAGATAAGAAACAATAAACAAAAAGTGCAACCTTGAAAAATCTAAACCTGAAGACTCCATCTCTTCCTTCGGCTTGACGCGGAGCTGTGCACGGGGGAAAAAGACCCTGAAACCACCTGAATGTTGGGGAAGCCACCTGACAGGCTGCCACCACTGTGTTGTCATAGAGAGGGGAACACAGGGGTTGCCACCACTGTGATGTCATAGACAGAGGAAGACAGGGATTCCACCACTGTGATGTCAAAGTGAGGGGAATGCTGGTGTTACCACTACTGTGAAGTCATAGAGAGGGGAACAGTGTGGCTGCCATCACTGGGTTGTCATAGAGAGGGGAACACAGGGGTTGCTACCACTGTGATGTTATAGACAGAGGAAGACAGGGATTCCACCACTGTGATGTCAGAAACAAAGGAACAATGGGGCTGCCACCACTGTGTTGTCATAGAGAGGGGAACACAGGGGTCGCCACCACTGTGATGTCATAGACAGAGGACCACAGGGATTCCACCACTGTGATGTCAAATTTAGGGGAATGCTGGTGCTAACACTTCTTTGAAGTCATAGCTAGGTGAACAGTGTGGCGGCAAGCACTGTGTTGTCATAGAGCGGGGAACACAGGGATTCCACCACTTTGATGTCAGAAAGAAGGGAACAATGGGGCTGCCACCACTGTGTTGTCATAGAGAGGGAAACACAGGGGTTGCCACCACTGTGGTGTCATAGGCAGAGGAAGACAGGGATTCCACCATTGTGATGTTGTGGAGAGTTTGTCTGAGGCAAGGTTGCAGAGCAAGGGCCATGATCAGATGAAATTTGTTAAGGCTTAGCAGAAAACATGCAGGACGACGTGACAAACAGCAGGGATACTGTGTCCTTGTATAAAGAAATTAAAATAAAAAGGATATTGATCAGCAAAAATCATGTAGCTGTAACCGCAAGGCTGATCACAGAAAAAGCATGCATTTTGAAATAGCAAACCAATTAGGAGCTATAATTTTGTAATATGCATGAGCTAATTAATTGCACTATATCTGTATGCGAGCACGGTAATAAAGCTGAGACTTGTTGATCATGATAGCATGAGGCTCGTCTCCTGTTCTTCCACAAATGGTGACCCCTGGACATGATAGCACGGTGGGACGTGATACCACGGTGAGAAGCAACGTAGGGTTCTTGTCCTGCAAGCAGAGGGATGGCTACAGCGCATTACCGGAGAGCTCCATGCCCTGAGCGACCACAGAGGTGGGCTTGGCCGATACGTGCTGCCGAGACCTGGAGAGGCTGCAACAGCGCTAACGTGAGTATGGATAGGCAAGCAGCATATGATTTATTTACAGTATTTCTGCAAAAGAGGCAGGTTAAAGGGATAGATTTGAATAAAGAACTACCAGACCTTTTAAAGTTTGCTTACTCTCAAGGTTTCTTTATTAACCCTCATACTGTCCATGAATTTTCTGAATGGAGACGGTTCATGGATGAGCTATGGGAACTCACGTTAGATGATGATAAGGCGACGAAAAAGATGAGTAAACTTTGGAGGGTAGTTCACAACGAGTTACTTTTGTGTCAGGCAGAGAAAAGGGCAGCATGGGAAGTGGTTTCATCTCAGGAAAAGAATCAAAAGTATGATTCCCAGTGGGACACTAGTACCCCCAATCCCCCCGTATTCACGACAGTTCATTTGCCAGTTGCAGCACCTGTTTCAGCTTCAGCTCCTCCAGTAGCAGAAGTGCCTATCCCTTGGCGGGGCGGGGGGGGGGGGGTCTTTACAGCCCTGAGAACAGTGTCCCTATGCCTCAGTCAGCCAGCTTCCCAAGCAGCCAAGAGCCTATCCCTGGGGCAGAATCTGACCTTGCGGAGGCCATGGCAAGGGAGCGCTGGGAGGTTTGGGCAGCCCTAGCATGGCAAGGTGCCGAACAGGGTGATCAGGACATATTGGAGGCAGCCTCCGGGTGTCTTGCCTTTCCGGTTACTTTTGCTCCTAATCCTGCTGGGGGACTGCAAGCAACAATAACATTTCTAGATTGGAAAATGCTAGCGCAATTATGCTCCACAGTAGGGCAATATGGGGTCACTAGTGAGCCCACAAAGCAGATGCTTGAATACCTTTTTAATGCTCATGTTTTGCTACCAGCAGATATTAAGGGGATTGCTAGGCTCATCTTTACACAACATCAACACCTTTTGTTTAACGCACACTGGCAAGCTGAGGCTCAAGCTTCAGTCGCCATACAAAGAGCACAAGGGGATCCATTACAGGGCCTCACATTAGATGAGTTGTTGGGATCAGGACCGTTCCAACGAGTGGAGGCACGGGCACTCATGGGGCCAGATAAATGCCGTGAGGCAATGAGAGTAGCCAGAAGGGCTATTGAAAAAGTCAAAGCACCTGGAGGTATACCTATTTACATGGGAATAAAACAGGGTCGAGAAGAAGCATTAGGTCCTTTTGTTGATAAAATTGCTGAGGCTATAGATAAAGCTGGTGTCCAGGACTATATGAAGGGAGCCTTGCTAAAGCAGTGCGTTCTCCAGAACTGTAATTCCTCCACTAGATCAATAATAACCACTATGGCAGGAGACTGGACAATAGCAGACTTATTAGAAAAAGCAGCAACTATGCCATCAGGGTCGCAGGCATTTTTAGTGGAAGCAATTAAGCAGTTAGGATTGGGACTACAGGAACAGGCAAAGATATCACAGACACAGGTGCTAGTGGCTCTTGCGCCTCTCCAAGCAGCAACGGCAAGCACCGGCCCTTGTCCCTCACCACCTGGTGGACGCATGAAATGTTTCCGCTGTGGAAATACCGAGCACATACGCCGAGAATGTCAGGCGGCCGGAGTCTGGTGTGCAAAATGCGGCTCTGACTCACATAATACCACTGCCTGTCACCGGAGATGGGGAAACTGCCGGAGCAGCGCGAACAGTGGCCGCGCAGGGACACAAGTAGCAGCTGCAATGTCACCAGCGCCATCCACAGCATCAGCCAACAACTACAACCAGACACCAGCGGGAGCCTCAGGATGGACGTGGCAGCCTCAGTAGATGTCACCATAATGACTACACACCCGCACAAGATTCCAACTGGACTTAAGGGACCTATCATGATTAATGGAAAAACAGTGGGAGGACTTTTGCTAGGTCGTTCTTCAACCACGATGATGGGACTATTTGTGTTACCTGGTGTAATTGATGCAGACTATTGTGGGGAAGTTATGATTATGACCTATACCCAATACCCTCCGTTGAAAATCACTAAGGGACAAAGGTTGGCGCAGTTAATCCTGCTTCCTCAGATGGCCAAGGAGATTACGCTGGTGCAACAAAAGGCAAGGGGTCAAGAAGGTTTTGGCTCCACGGGAGGGCTAGTGCTAATGACTTTGGATTTATCTGAGCGCCCTAGGAAAAAAGTGGAACTTTGGCTTAATAATCAAAGTATAACCCTTGTTGGATTACTGGACACTGGAGCAGATTCCTGCATTATTGCACCACAAGAATGGCCCAAGGACTGGCCATTACAGGCCTCTGCCACCACAGTGACTGGGGTCGGGGGAATGACTCGCACCAGCCGAACACCCGTGGTTACTATAATTCTCGAAGGGAAGCAGGTGCAAGCATCCTTTTCCATTACAATGCTGCCACCTACTGTTCAATGCTTGATCGGCCGAGACGTCCTGGCTCAACTCGGTCTTGTTCTCACGAACAAACACCCTTTGGTATAGTGGCCGCTGCTTGGACTTTCCCCATTGCCCTCACTTGGACTGCCAACGACCCAGTGTGGGTTAAGCAGTGGCCACTGAAAGGGGAAAGCTTACAACAGGCACATGCCTTGGTACAGGAACAACTCCGATTAGGTCATCTTAAATTATCTACTAGTCCCTGGAACACCCCCATATTTGTGATTAAAAAGAAATCCGGCAGGTATCGGTTACTCCATGATCTTCGTGCCGTCAACGCCCAAATGGAACCAATGGGAGCTCTTCAACCTGGATTACCCAGCCCAGTGATGTTACCCCAAGACTGGCCTTTGTTAATCCTTGACTTAAAGGACTGCTTTTTTACCATTGCGTTACACCCTCAGGATACGCGTCGGTTTGCATTTACCTTACCAGCCATAAATCATCAAAGCCCTGGCTCTAGGTATGAATGGACGGTGGCACCTCAAGGGATGCGTAACAGCCCAACCCTGTGTCAACTTTTTGTAGCTGCTGCCTTACAGCCATTACAAAAACAATGGCCACAAGTGATTATTTATCATTATATGGATGACATCCTGTTTGCACAACCTCAGCCTTTTTCAGACTCACAAATCCGAGCCATAGAACAAACACTAGCCACTAATAAGTCGGTTGTTGCCCCAGAAAAAATTCAGCGCTCAGCACCATGGAAATATTTGGGATTGACTTTAACACAGCAAGTAGTCACCCCACAAAAACTAGACTTTCACTGTGATGTTGCCACTTTACATGATGCGCAAAAACTGTTAGGAGATTTGCAGTGGCTCAGGCCTATCGTTGGGATTCCTAATGATCGTATTGATCAGCTGCGCCCCCTGCTCAAAGGCACTGACCCTGCTCAACTGGTATCTGTCTCTTCTCAACAGCGTCAGGTCATCCAACTTATCGCCGTCTGCGTTATACAAGGTCAAGTTCGCCGCAGGTCTCTAGACCTTCCTGTTGATATCACCATATGGCTGGGACCTACGCACTTTATGGGCGCGTTGACTCAACTTCAAAAGAAAACGGGGGAGAATTGGGTATTGGAGTGGATAGTTCCCCCATTACAACAACAAAAATCTATATGGCAAAAAATCGAGTTATTGTGCCTTCTTATCAAAAAAGGACGTCAACGCGTCGTACAGATTTTAGGTCTAGAGCTGGAGACAATATTTTTGCCCTTACAACGAGATGCTCTTGATTCGTATTTGGCCAATTCCATGGAACTGCAAGAAGCACTGCTAGGCAGCAGTAGTAGCATTGCTCCAAATAATACAAAAGCTCAGTTAAAATGGATAGGATCACACAGATGGATGGTCGTTCCTAAAAAACAGGACAAGCCCATATTGGAAGCACTTACGGTATATACTGATGCTGGGAAGAAATCCCGGAAGGCTGCTATCACCTGGCAGGAGGAAGGAATCTGGAACAAGAAGATATTACAGGCAGAAGCTACTGATACATTACAGACATTAGAGCTACTTGCTGTGGTGTGGGCATTAACAAATTTTGGAGGACTGCTCAATATTGTAACAGACTCATGATATGTGGCAGGTGTTGCCAATCGAATAGAGGATGCCTTCATTCAAGACATTAGAAACCGGAGACTGTATCAGCTCCTGACACAACTACAGAAGGCATTACGGCAGCGAGAACAGCCTTGTGCAGTGCTACATATCCGGAGCCACAAATGGGACATTGGCTTGGGAGAAGGGAATCAGCGAGCAGATGATCTGGTATCAGCCATAGCAGTCCCTTTGCCTCAACACACATTGGCAAGAGAGGCTCACTCCATCTTCCATCAAAATGCGAAAGGCCTGCAGAGACAATTCCGTATATCACATGCAGAAGCCACATCAATAGTCAGAAGTTGTCCCATATGCTGTAATCACAACAAAGGCTTGGGTTTGGGCACAGGGGTAAACCCTCGTGGTTCCAGAGCTAACGAAATATGGCAGACTGATGTTACGCATGTTAATTGCTTTGGTCGCTTCAAATATGTTCATGTTACTGTAGATACATATAGTCATTATATTTGGGTGACACCTCAAGCGGGTGAGAGGGCTGTTCATGTAATTAGACACCTTACTAGCTGTTTTGCAGTAATGGGAGTTTGTCAACAGCTGAAAACCAACAATGGTCCGGCTTATGTTAGTAACCGAGTCCGAATATTTTTGAAACAATAGGGGGTACGACATATTACAGGCATCCCACATAACCCCGGAGGGCAAGCTATAGTAGAGAGAGCAAATAGCACCCTAAAGACTTCTATTGAGAGGTTCAGTGATATTACAGATGTACAGGAACACCTACTTAAAACACTGTTTGTATTGAACCACTTATGTGTATTTGAATCATCTGAGATGCCAGCCGCTGTCACACACTTTGAAGTGCTGAATGAAAGAAAAACTAAAGAATCAGCAGAGGTCTGGCCTAGATAGAAATGTTTAAAGACAGGGTTATGGCAGGGTCCAGCAAGGGTATTATACTGGGGAAGAGGATATCTTTGTGTTTCCACCCCAACAGGTCCTATCTGGATTCCAGCCCGGTGGACGAAACCCTCACTGAAGTCTCAGATTGGAGGACATCAGGAACCCTCGACTGCGCCTGGACAGCCTGATCGGCCCCCACCGAGACTTTCTCCGGACAGTGCTTGATCCTTCGCTTTGCTACCCGGTTACTACGGATCAATTCACATATTTGTTAGCTTGTTTAGCAAACTATCCGTTGGGGAATATTAGAACACAGAGTTGTCTTTGTTGTTGGGACCGACAGCACCGTGCTTGGGTTTTAATACATTGCGGGGGATGTAGGCAACACGAGTGGATTCATCAACAGTCATTATTGGGTGAGCTATGGTGTTTAGCTTGTAGACGCTCTTGGAGGAGTGAAAGTCATCGTCAGGCGTTAGAAAAGGCCACTGGGTTACCTTTTCCACAAGCAATAACTCTGTTTGAAGGCAGAGAACAGCTACATTTAGCCTACGCCCGCTGGCAGTTGCAACATTCAATAATTTGAGTAAAAGCCTTAGTTCATACAGAAATTACCCAGAAAAAGTGTGAGACCTCTTGTTATATTCCCCACCAGTGGACTGTGGTACCTACAATGGGAACATCTCAATCAAAGGTTTAAAGAGCTTAAGATAAAAAGGAAAGCAAGGAAAGGCAAAAGAAACAACGAGTAAATATGAAGTTGTTATGTGTTTTGACCCTTTTTACACAAATAACGAGTGTGTTTTGGGTTTCCCCTCAGCCAAAAACAAATATATGGATTACTTTATCTAATCTCACTAATCAAGAAGACATATGCCTTTCTTTATCAACATCAGGAAACCCGTTTTCCACCTGCTTGGTGGGAGTGCCTGCAGACACATGGCCTTGTCCATCAAAAATACCAACATGCAAGGCCAACAAATCATGGACAACAGTGAATGCATGGGATCAATGGGCGCCCTATTTGCCCCTCGCACCTTTGGAACCACAAGAGGTAGAATTGTTGGGGTCAGTTAAAGCTGATGCATGTGTTTATTTTAACTTTACCAGTAAAGCCATCACTCCAGGGAATAATTACACCACTGTAGTTAATTCCTCTCTATCTGTTTATCAAAATGCATCTCTGTGGTGTAACTATACTGCAAAGAACATCTCCCTCTCTTCAACAACCCCAATTCAGTTGCCGGCTGGTATATTTTTGATTTGTGGTGATAGAGCCTGGGCAGGTATCCCTTCTCGATTAAGAGGTGGTCCATGCACACTAGGGCGACTACCGCTACTTACCCCAAACACATCCATGATTTTAAATTACACACGGCATCACAGGCACAGGCGAGAAAAACGATTAACCCACCAATTTACAAAGGAATGTAATTCAAATGTTGATTTTTGTTCTGCGGAACAAAGAATTTTTGCATCTATTTTGGCTCCTGGAGTAGCCAGTGCTCAAAGTTTAGCTACCTTAAATAAACTAGGATGCTGGTTAGCAAAACAGACGAATGCCACCTCCTTTGCTTTAAGCAACTTGTTAGCCAATGTAGACTCAGTCAGACATGCCACCCAACAAAACAGAGCAGCGATAGATTTCCTGCTTTTAGCACAAGGACATAGTTGTGAGGAATTTGAAGGAATGTGTTGTATGAATTTGTCTGACCATTCACAATCTATTCATGCTCAAATCGATAACTTGAGGGAATTGACAGGACAATTGCGATTAGAACAAAGATGGGGTTTAGATGGATGGCTTGCTTCTTTAGGACTTGGACCTTGGATTACCACTATATTAAAAATAGCTGTGATGATTGGCATTGTGATCCTTTTGACAATTACTTGCCTTCCATGTGTTTGTATGTGTTTACAAAATGCTATACAGCGAACAATGCAGACTATGTTTAATCAACATTTATTAGCACAATCGAAAGAAAACGGGGGAAATGTGGTGAGTTTGTCTGAGGCATGGTTGCAGAGCAAGGGCCATGATCAGATGCAATTTGTTAAGGCTTAGCAGAAAACATGCAGGACGACGTGACAAACAGCAGGGATACTGTGTCCTTGTATAAAAGAAGCTACAATAATAAGGATGTTGATCAGCAGAAAAAAAAAAATCATGAGCTATAATTTTGTAATATGCATGAGCTAATTAACTACACTATATCTGTATGCGAGCATGTTAAAAAAGTTGAGACTTGTTGATCATGATAGAACGAGGCTCGTCTCCCGTTCTTCCATACTGGAATTCCTTTGATCCCCTGTCTATGACATCACAGTGGTGGAATCCCTGTGTTCCCCTCTCTATGACAACACAGTGGTGGCAGCCCCATTGTTCCCTTCTTTATGACATCACAGTGGTGGAATCCTTGTGTTCCCCTGTCTATGACAACACAGTGATGGCAGCCACACTGTTTCCCTCTCTATGACTTCACAGTAGTGGTAGCACCAGCATCCCCCTAACTGTGACATCACAGTCCTGGAATCCCTGTGTTCCTCTGTCTATGACATCAGAGTGGTTGCAACCCCTGTGTTCCCCTCTCTATGACCGCACAGTGGTGGCAGCCACATTGTTCCCTTCTTTCTGACATTACAGTGCTGGAATCCCTGCCTTTCTGTGTCTATGCCATCACAGTGGTGGCAACCCCTGTTTTCCCCTCTCTATGACAACACAGTGGTGGCAGCCCCATTGTTCCCTTCATTATGACATCACAGTCCTGGAATCCTTGTGTTCCCCTGTCTATGACAACCCAGTGATGGCAGCCACACGTTCCCCTCTATATGACTTCACAGTAGTGGTAGCACCAGAATCCCCCTAATTTTGAAATCACAGTGGTGGAATCCCTGTCTTCCTCTGTCTATGACATCACAGTGGTGTCAACCCCTGTGTTCCCCTCTCTAAGTCAACACAGTGGAGGCAGGCACATTGTTCCTTTCTTTATGACACCAGAGTCCCGGAATCCCTTTGTTCCCCGGTCTATGACTATCCAGTGATGGCAGTCACACTGTTCCCTTCTCTATGACTTCACAGTTGTGGTAGCACCAGCATCCCCCTAACTCTGATATCGCAGTGGTGGAATCCCTGTGTTCTTCTGTCTATGACATCACAATTGTGGCAACCCCTGTGTTCCCCTCTGTATGAAAACACAGTGGTGGCAGCCCCATTGTTCCCTTCTTTATGGCATCACAGTCCTGGAATCCCTGTGTTCCCCTGTCTATGACAACACAGTGATGGCAGCCACACTGTTCCCCTATCTATGACTTCACAGTAGTGGTAGCACCAGAATCCCCCTAATTTTGACATCACAGTGGTTGAATCCCTGTGTACCTCTGTCTAAGACATCACAGTGGTGGCAATCCCTGTGTTCCTCTCTCTATGACAACACAGTGGTGGCAACCCCTGTGTTCCTTTCTCTATGACATCACCGTGGTGGAATCCCTGTCTTCTTCTGTCTATGACATCACAGTGGTGGGAACCCCAGTGTTCCCCTCTCTATGACGACACAGTGGTGGCAGCCCCCCCATTGTTCCCTTCTTTCTGACATCTCAGTCCTGGAATACCTGTCTTCCTCTGTCTATGACATCAGAGTGGTGGCAACCTCTGTGTTCCCCTGTCTATGACAACACAGTGGTGGCAGCCCCATTGTTCCCTTCTTTATGACGTCACAGTCCTGGAATCCCTGTTTACTTCTGTTTATGACAAGCCAGTGATGGCAGCCACACTGTTTCCCTCTCTATGACTTCACACTACTGGTAGCACCAGCATCCCCCTAACTGTGACATCACAGTGGTGGAATCCCTTTGTTCCTCTGTGTATGACATCACAGTGGTGGCAACCCCTGTGTTCCCCTCTCTATGACAACACAGTGGTGGCAGCCCCATTTTTCCCTTCTCTATGACATCACAGTCCTGGAATCCCTGTGTTCCTCTGTTTATGACATCAGAGTGGTGGCAACCCCTTTGTTCCCCTCTCTATGACAACACAGTGGTGGCAACCCCATTGTTCCCTTCTCTATGACAACACAGTGGTGGAATCCCTGTGTTCCTCTGTCTATGACATCACAGTGGTGGCAACCCCTGTGTTCCCCTCTCTATGACAACACAGTGGTGGCAGCCTCATTGTTCCCTTCTTTATGACATCACAGTCCTGGAATCCTTGTGTTCCCCTGTTTTGACAACCCCGTGATGGCAGCCACACTGTTCCCCTCTCTATGACTTCACAGTAGTGGTAGCACAAGTGTGGTGGTGCAGAACTGTTTTATTAGGTTTTTGTAAGAAGTTTATGCTACGCTTCATTTCACTGTATCCCCAATTCTGTATCCCTTTTGTGTTG
>JANEHK010000200.1:7784-25052 GCA_025960845.1 Tachycineta bicolor | reverse complement strand
CCTGCGGCTGCGCGTGCGCACTGCAGCACCCCTTCCCCCCCGCAGCCCGGTCCCGTGCTGCCGGGGCTCGAGCTCGCTCCCCGCCCCCCCCGATGACATCACTCCCCAGGCAAGCCGCGCCCCCTGCAGGGACTCGGTTGCCAGGCAACCAAGTGCCTCAGGGCACAGGCGTCCCAGCTCCCTCAAACCCGGAAGTGCCTGAGCAGGGAACGGGGGCAGATGGAGCTGCCGATCCCTGCTCCATTCCGACCCTTGCCCCTGTTACCTTCCGCAATGCCCGCGGTGGTAACAACAGGGCAGAGTATCACCCATTTCCCCGTGCCACCATCAAAGAGATCTGCAAAGCTCACAGAATATATGGCCGTGATGGGCCATATTTCAGGTGGATCCTCAGAGCAGACCTCTCTGCAGAGGAGGTGGTGCCTGCTGATTTAAAGTACCTATTTTCTTGCTTGCTGAACCCAACAGAGTACATCCTCAATCATGTTAACACTAGAGTGGATGCTCAGGGAAACCCCATCACTCTCGACCACCTGGCTGGGGAGGGGCAGTGGGCAGAAGCCACTGACCAATTGGTCATTCCTGTCCAGTGCCTCCATGTAGTGAGAGACACAGCCCTGACTGCATTCTTCAGCATGCAAACACAAGGTCCTGCGATTTCATATTCGAAAATCAGGCAGGGCCAAAATGAGACTTTCACAGATTTTGTGGAAAGGCCGTCCCGAGCTATTGAAGCTCAGGTCAAAAATGAAATGGCTCGGGAACACATTTTAACGGAGATTGCGTTTTCAAATGCAAATGATTTATGTCAGGCTGCAATTTTAAGTTTACCCTTAAACCCCAAACCAATCTTACCAGGCATGCTTCAGGTATGTCAGGTAAAGGTGCCTTATATGAGCTCCTCTACAGGTCCACGGCCCAAACCTCATCAAGTTGCAGCCATGGAAGCTGAAGATTCCCGAAAAACACCGAACACCGGGAAGAAGCATTCTGCGCAAAGCTCCCAGAAGTGTTTTTTGTGGAGGAATTTGGGACATTGGGTTTCCAAATGCCCCCTCAAGAAAGAATTAGAGGACCTCAAAAACAAAAAAGGGGAAGGGGAAGGGGAAAAAGGGAGAGGGTTTAAACCCTCACAAAAAAAACTGGTGAAAGAGCACAGGTCTGCCCTGCGTGAGGAAAAAAATGGGGTGGACCGGGCAGGAGTGGAGGGGAAAGGGAGTCAAGGGAAAAAGAAGGAGAAGCTGCCTTGCCCCATTCAGGCTGGCAGCAAAAATAACACACTGGAAATGACTTACACGGATCATGACATAACACAACCGATTTTGACAACCAATTCTAAATATACCCCCTACAGGTTGCAGCTCACGGAGGGTTTGCACCTGAAAGACGACGACTGGAATTTGGTGTCAGTTGACAACAGTGAGCAGGGTACCTGGCCAAGGGTCAAAGGTAAGTTCATCGTTGTGGGGGACTGCAAACACACCCCAAAAGAGATCGAAATTCTTCCAGGAACACTTGATAACAATCCTGGAAAATTCGTTCTCTGGCTACGCTGCACTCACCCACCAACACTCCTACCTAAAGGGCAGATAGTTGCCCAGATCATACCCACCTGGGAACACCTGGAAGAAAACAACATACCAACAGCTTGCCCCGTGCACAACATCACAGAAGTGAAACCCCAGGTAGGATGTGAGTTACAGGTGGGTGATGAGGCCATTAACATCACAGGGCTGCTCGACACAGGCGCAAACGTGACTGTAATTGCAGCTAAGCACTGGCCGTCATGTTGGGCCTTGGAAAATGTGGCCAGACACGTGCAAGGAATAGGGGGAATGCAATTGGCCAAACAATCAAAGAGTGTGGTTCAAATTAAGGGGCCAAAAGGGCAGTTGGCCTGTTTATGCCCTTTTGTTTTGGATTATAGGGAACCCTTGTTGGGGAGAGACCTGATGGCCCAGTGGGGAGTCACGATTGATATCCCAGACCCCCCACAGGATTTTTGGGCGGCAGTCGCTGAGGAGCGCCCTACCCACAAGCTGAATTGGAAAACAGATACACCAGTGTGGGTAGAGCAGTGGCCGCTTTCAAAACAGAAATTAAAGGCGCTCGAAGAGCTCGTGGAGGAGAAGTTAGCTAAGGGTCACATTGTAGAGACCAACAGCCCTTGGAATTCACCGGTTTTCGTTATCCGGAAGCCGGGGAAGGACAAGTGGAGACTCCTCCAGGATCTCAGACAAATTAATAACGTGATAGAAGACATGGGCTCTCTTCAGCCTGGGATGCCTACCCCGACCATGCTCCCACAAAATTGGAAATTGGCTGTTATAGATATAAAAGATTGTTTCTTCCATGTTCCCCTACACCCTGATGATGCACCACGTCTTGCATTCTCAGTTCCCACCATTAACCGAGAGGCCCCGAGGAAACGCTACCATTGGAGGGTTCTTCCCCAAGGGATGAAAGTGTCACCTATCATCTGCCAGTGGTATGTGGCTTCCTTGCTGTCCCCGGTCCGCGTAGCCGCAGAGAAAGCAATCATCCATCATTATATGGATGATGTGCTTGTGTGTGCCCCCACCGATGATGTCTTGTCCCACGCGCTTGACCTGACAATTAATACATTGGTTGTTGCAGGGTTCGAGCTGCAGGAAGACAAAGTTCAAAGGATGCCACCTTGGAGGTACCTTGGGCTGGAAATTGGCAAGCGGACCATTGTGCCACAAAAATTGGAAATCAAGGCCAAAATTCAGACCCTTGCAGATGTCCATCAACTGTATGGGGCATTGAATTGGGTGAGACCTTGGCTAGGCCTCACAACTGAGGACCTAGTCCCTCTTTTCAATTTATTGAAAGGGGGAGAGGAGCTGAGCTCTCCCAGGGAACTAACCCCAGAAGCGAAGGAGGCGCTGGAAAAGGTACAGCATCTGATGTCCACTCGGCAGGCTCACAGGTGTGATCCGGACCTGCCTTTCAAATTTATAATAATGGGGAAATTTCCACACCTCCATGGAGTCATTTTCCAATGGAGAAATAACACCAAAAAGGACCAGGGCAGAGAGGACCCGCTTCTAATCATAGAATGGGTCTTTCTCAGCCATCAAAGGTCCAAGAGAATGACACGTCCACAGGAACTGGTGGCTGAACTGATCCGAAAAGCCAGAGTCCGGATCAGGGAATTGGCAGGGTGTGATTTTGAATGCATTCACATTCCAATTGGATTAAGATCGGGCCAAATTACAAAGGTAATGTTGGAACACCTGCTTCAGGAAAATGAAGCACTGCAGTTTGCTCTAGATTCCTTCACTGGGCAAATCTCAATTCATCGGCCAGCCCACAAAATTTTTAATCAGGATGCCAAATTTACACTGAATTTGAAAGATGTTCGGAGCAGGAAGCCTTTAGAGGCCCTGACAGTTTTCACAGATGCGTCTGGAATGTCCCACAAGTCAGTTATGACTTGGAAGGACCCTCAGACTCAGCAGTGGGAGGCAGATGTTGCCAAGGTGGAGGGATCACCTCAGGTTGCTGAGTTGGCCGCTGTTGTCAGGGTTTTCGAAAGGTTCCCCGAACCCTTCAATTTAGTAACGGACTCCGCTTATGTGGCGGGGGTGGTATCCAGGGCAGATCAGGCAATACTGCAGGAAGTGTCCAACACAGCACTGTTTGAGCTGCTTTCTAAGCTTGTTAAGCTTGTCTCCCACAGAGAGCACCCATTTTTTGTGATGCATATGAGATCACACACTGATTTGCCAGGGTTCGTAGCTGAGGGAAACAGAAGGGCTGATGCTCTTGCTGCTCCTGCAGTGATGGCCCCATTGCCAAGCATTTTTGAGCAGGCAAAGCTCAGCCATCAGCTTCACCATCAGAACGTGCCTGGCCTTGTTCGCCGGTTTCACATCACCCAGGAACAGGCTAAGGCAATTGTGGCTATGTGTCCCTCATGTAATCAGCATGCACTCCCCACCTTAAGTGCGGGAGTGAACCCCAGAGGTCTGAACAGCTGTGAGCTGTGGCAGACTGACGTGACACATATCCCCCAATTCGGCCGATCTAAATATGTGCACGTGTCGGTGGACACTTTCTCTGGTGCAGTTTTCGCTTCTGCCCACGCAGGGGAGAAGACCTCGGATGCAATTAAACACCTCATCCAGGCTTTCTCCTTCATGGGCATCCCAAAAGAATTAAAAACTGATAATGGCCCAGCGTACCGTTCCAAGGAATTCTGCAGCTTCCTGCAACAATGGGGAGTGGGTCATAAAACTGGCATCCCTCATTCCCCGACAGGCCAAGCTGTGGTGGAGAGGATCCACAGGGAAATCAAAAGGGTCCTCAACCAACAGCAACCAGTGTCGAAAACAGAAACACCACAGACCTGACTGGCCAGGGCTCTATTCACTTTGAATTTTTTAAACAGCTCCTTCGAGTTTTTAAACCCTCCAATTGTTCATCATTTTGGGGCAAACCCTCACCTAAAAATCAAAGAGAGGCTGATAGTGGTGTCTGCCCCATTGTTCCCTTCTTTCTGACATCACAATGGTGGAATCCCTGTGTTCCTCTGTCTACGACATCGAGTAGTGGCAACCCCAGTGTTCCCTTCTCTATGACATCACAGAGGTGGAATGCCAATCTTCTTCTGTCTCTCACATCACAGTGGTGGCAACCCCTGTTTTCTCCTCTCTATGGCAACACAGCAGTTGCAGCCCCATTGTTCCCTTCTCTATGACACCACAATGCTGGAATCCCTGTGTTCCTCTGTCGATGACATCACAGTGGTGGCAACCCCTGTGTTCCCCTCTCTATGACAGCACAGTGGTGGCAGCCCCATTGTTTCATTCTTTCTGAAATCACAGTCCTGAAATCATTGTGTTCCCCTGCCTATAACATCACAGTGGTGGCAACCCCTGTGTGCCCCTCTCTATGACAACACAGTGGCGGCAGCCCCATTGTTCCCTTCTTTCTGACGTCACAATCCTGGAATCGCTGTGTTCCCCTGTCTATGACATCACAGTGGCGGCAACCCCTGTGTTCACCTCTCTATGACAACGCAATGGTGGCAGCCCCATTGTTCCCTTCTCTATGACACCAAGGAGCTGGAATCCCTGTCTTCCTCTGTCTATGACATCACAGTGGTGGCAACCCCTGTGTTCCCCTCTCCATGCCAACACAGTGGTGGCAGCCCAATTGTTCCCTTCTTTCTGACACCATATTGATGGAATCCCTGTCTTCCCCTGTATATGACATCACAGTGGTGGCAACCCCTGCGTTCCCCTCTCTATGAAAACACAGTGGTGGGCGCCCCATTGTTCCCTTCTTTCTGACACCACAGTGCTGGAATTCCTGCATTCTTCTTTATATGACATAACAGTGTTGGAATCCCTATGTTCTCCTGTCTATGACAACACAGTGGTGGCAGCCACATTGTTCCCCTCTCTATGAGTTCACAGAAGTGGTAGTGCCATCATTCCCCTAATTTTGACATCACAGTGGTGGAATCACTGTGTTGCTCCGTGTATGACATCACAGTGGTGGCAACCCCTGTGTTCCCCTCTCCATGACAACACTGTGGTGGCAGCCCCATTGTTCCCTTCTATCTGACTTCACAGTCCTGGACTTCCTGTGTTCCTTTTTCTATGACATCACAGTGGTGGCAACCACTGTGTTCCCCTCTCTATTACAACAGAGTGGTGGAAGCCCCATTGTTCCCTTCTCTATGACATCGCAGTGGCAGAATCCCTGTGTTCCTCTTTCTATGACATCAGAGTGGTGGCAACCCCTGTGTTCCCCTCTCTATGACAACAAGTGATGGCAGCACCATTCTTCCCTTCCCTAAATCATCACAGTGCCGGTATCCCTGTCTTTCGCTGTCTATGTCATCCCAGTGAAGGCAACCCCTGTATTCCCCTCTCAAATACAACACACTGGTGGCAGCCCCATTGTTCCCTTCTTTCTGACATCTCAGCCCTGGAATACCTGTGTTCCCCTGCGTATGACATCACAGTGGTGGCAACCCCTCTGTTCCCCTCTCTATGACAACACAGTGGTGGCAGCACCATTGTTCCCTTCTTTCTGACATCACAGTGGTGGAATCCCTGTGTTCCTCTGTCTATGACATCACAGTGGTGGCAACACCTGTATTCCCCTCTCTATGACAACACAGTGCTGGCAGCCCCATTGTTCCCTTCTTTCTGACGACACAGTAGTGGAATCCCTGTCTTCCTCCATCTATAACATCACAGTGATGGCAACCCCAGCGTTCCCCTCTCTGTGACAACACAGTGGTGGCAGCTCCATTGTTCCCATCTCTATGACATCCCAGTCCTGGAATCCCTGTGTTCTCCTGCCCATGACATCACAGTGGTGGCAACCGCTGTGTTCCCCTCTCTATGACAACACAGTGGTGACAGCCCCATTGTTCCCTCCTTTCTGACATCACAGTGGTGGAATTCTTGTGTTCTTCTTTCTAGGACATCAGAGTGGTGGTAACCTCTATGTTCCCCACTCTACGAAAACACAGTGGTGGTCGACCCTTTGTTCTCTTCTTTCTGACATCACAGTAGGGGAATCCCTGTCTTCCTCTGTCTATGACATCCCAGTGATGGCAACGCCTCTGTTCCCCTCTCTATGACATCACAGTGGTGGCATCCCTATTGTTCCCTTCTTTCTGGCATCACAGTTCTGGAATCCCTGTGTTCTGCTGTAAATGACATCACAGTGCTGGAATCCCTGTGTTCCTCTGTCTATGACAACGCAATGGTGGAAGCCCCATTGTTCCCTTCTCTATGACACCAAGTTGCTGGAATCCCTGTCTTCCTCTGTCTATGACATCACAGTGGTGGCAACCCCTCTGTTCCCCTCTCTATGACAACACAGCGGTGGCAACTCCATTGTCCCCTTATTTCTGACATCACAGCGGTGGAATCCCTGTGTTCCTCTGTCTACAACATCACAGTGGTGGCAGCCCCATTGTTACCTTCTCTATGACATCACAGTCCTGGAATCCCTGTGTTCCTCTGTCTATGACATCACAGTGGTGGCAACCCCTGTGTTCCCCTCTCTATGAAAACACAGCGGAGGCTGCCCCATTGTTCCCTTCCTTAAGACGTTTCACTGGTGGAATCCCTGTCTTCCTCTGTCTATGACATCTCAGTGGTTGCAACCCCTGTGTTCCCCTCTTTATGACAACACAGTCATGGCAGCCCCATTGTTCCATTATTTCTGATGTCACTGTCCTGGAATCCCTGTCTTCCTCTGCTATGGCATCACAGTGGTGGCAACCCCTGTGTTCCACTCTCTATGACAACACAGTGGCGGCAGTCTCATTGTTCCCTTTTCTATGACACCACTGTGCTGGAATCCCTGTCTTCTTCTGTATATGAAATCACAGTGATGGCAAACCCTGTGTTCCTCTCTCTATGACAACACATTATTGGCAGACCCATTGTTCCCTTCTCTAAGACATCACAGTCCTGGAATCCCTGTGTTCCTCTGTCTATGACATCACAGTGGTGGCAAGCCCAGTGTTCCCCTCTCTATGAATACACAGTGATGGCAGCCGCATTGTTCCATTTTTTCTGACATCGCAGTCCTGGAATCCCTGTCTTCCTCTGCTATGACATCGCAGTGGTGGCAACCCCTGTGTTCCCCTCTCTATTACAACACCGTGGTGGCAGCCCCATTGTTCCTTACTCTCTGACATCAGAGTCCTTTAATCACTGTGTTCCCCTATCTATGACATCACAGTGGTGGCAACCCTTGTGTTCCCCTCTCTATGACAACAGAGTGGTGGCAGCCCCATTTTCCCTTCTTTATGACATCACAGTCCTGGAAGCCCTGGGTTCCCCTATCTATGACATCACAGTGGTGGCAAGCCCTGTGTTCCCCTCTCTATGACAACACAGTGGTGGCAGCGCTATTGTTCCCTTCTTTCTGACATCACAGTGGTGGAATCCCTGTGTTCCTCTGTCTAGGACATCACAGTCGTGGCAACTCCTGTGTTCCCCTCTCTATGACAACACAGTGGTGGCAGCCCCATTGTTCCCTTCTTTCTGACGTCACAGTAGTGGAATCCCTGTCTTCCTCCATCTATAACATCACAGTGATGGCAACCCCAGTGTTCCCCTCTCTGTGACAACACAGTGGTGGCAGCTCCATTGTTCCAATCTCTATGACATCACAGTCCTGGAATCTCTCTGTTCTCCTGCCTATGACATCACAGTGGTGGCAACCCCTGTGTTCCCCTCTCTATGACAACACAGTGGTGGCAGCCCGATTGTTCCCTCCTTTCTGACATCACAATGGTGGAATTCCTGTCTTCCTCTCTCTAGGACATCAGAGTGGTGGCAACCCCTATGTTCCCCACTCTATGAAAACACAGTGGTGGCCGACACTTTGTTCCCTTCTTTCTGACATCACAGTAGGGGAATCCCTGTGTTCCTCTGTTAAGGACATCACAGTGGTGGCAACACCTGTGTTCTCTTCTCTATGACAACACATTGGTGGCAGCCCCATTGTTCCCTTCTTTATGGCATCACTGTCCTGGAATCCCTGTGTTCCCCTCCCTATGAAATCACAGTGGTGGCAATCCCTGTGTTCCCCTCTCTATGACAACACAGTGGTGGCAGCCCCATTGTTCCCTTCTTTCTTACATCACATTCCTGGAATCCCTGTCTTCCTCTGTCTATGACATCCCAGTGATTGCAACCCCTGTGTTCTCCTCTCTATGACAACACAGTGGTGGCTGCCCCATTGTTCCATTTTTTCTGACATCACAGTCCTCGAATCCCTGAGTTCCGCTGCTATGACATCACAGTGGTGGCAACCCCTGTGTTCCACTCTATGACAACACTGTCGTGGCAGCCCCATTGTTCCCTTCTCTATGACATCACAGTGGTGGAATCCCTGTCATCCTCTCTCTATGGCATCACAGTGGTGGCAATGCCTGTGTTCCCCTCTCTATGACAACACAGTGGTGGCAGCCCCATTGTTCCCTTCTTTCTGACATCAGGGTCCTCTAATCCCTGTGTTCCCTATCTATGACATCACAGTGGCGGCAACCCCTGTGTTCCTCTCTCTATGACAACACAGTGGTGGCAGTCCCATTGTTCCCTTCTTTCTGACATCACAGTGGTGGAATCCCTGTGTTCCGCTGTCTATGACATCACACTGGTGGCAACCCCTATGTTCCTCCCTCTATGACAACACAGTGGTGGCAGTCCCATTGTTCCCTTCTTTCTTATGTCACAGTCCAGTAATCCCTGTCTTTCCCAGTCTAGGACATCACAGTGGTCCCAACCCCTGTGTTCCACTCTCTATGACAACACAGTGATGGCAGACACAAAGTTCCCTTCTCTTTTACATCACAGTGCTGGAATCCCTGTGTTCTCCTGCAAAAAATATCACAATGGAGGCAACCCCTGTGTTCCCCTCTCTATGACAACACAGTGGTGGCTGCCCCATTGTTCCCTTCTTTCTGACAACACAGTGGTGGAATCCCTGTCTTTCTCGATCTATGACATCACAGTGGTGGCAACCCCTGTGTTCCCCTCTCTATGACAACACAGTGGTGGCAGCCCCATTGATCCCTTCTTTCTGACATCACAGACCTGGAATCCCTGTGTTCCTCTGTCTATGACATCCCAGTTGAAAAAACCCCTGTGTTCCCCTCTCCATGACAACACAGTGCTGGCAGCCCCATTGTTCCCTTCTTTATGACATGACAGTGCTGGAATCCCTGTGTTCCCATGCCTATGAAATCACAGTGGTGGCAATCCCTGTGTTTCCCGTTCTATGACAACACAGTGGCGGCAACGCCATTGTTCCCTTCTTTCTGACGTCAGAGTCCTGGAATCCCTCTGTTCCTCTGTCTATGACATCCCAAATATGGCAAACCCTGTGTTCCCTTGTCTATGACCTCACAGTGGTGGCAGCCCCATTGTTCCCCTCTCCATAACATTACAATCCTGGAATCCCTGTTTTCCTCTGTCTATGACATCACAGAGGTGGCAACCCCTGTGTTCCCCTCTCGATGACAACACAGTGGTGGCAGCCCCATTGTTCCCTTCTCTATGACATCACAGCGATGGAATCCCTGTGTTCCTCTGTCTAGGACATCAGAGTGGTGGCAACCCCTGTGTTCCCCTCTCTATGACAACACAGTGGTGGCAGCAACATTGTTCCCTTCGCTTTAATATAACAGCGCTGGAATCTCTGTGTTCCTCTGTCTATGACATCACAGTGGTGGCAACCCCGGTGTTCCCCTCTCTATGAAAACACAGTGGTGGCAGCAACATTGTTCCCTTCTTTATAACATCACAGTCCAGATATCCCTGTGTTTTCCTGTCTATGACTTCACAGTGATGGCAGCCACACAGTTCCCCTCTCTATGACTTCACAGTAGAGGTAGTGCCATCATTACCCTAATATTGACATCGCAGTTGTGGAAACCCTGTCTTCCTCTGTCTATGACTTCACAGTGGTGGCAACCCCTGTGTTCCCCTCTCTATGACAACACAGTGGCGGCAGCCCCATTGTTCCATTCTTTACGACCTCACAGTGGTGGAATCCCTGTGTTCTCCTGTCTATGACACCACAGTGGTGGCAACCCCTGTGTTCCCCTCTCTATGAGAACAAAGTGGTGGCAGCTGCATTGTTCCCTTCTTTCTGACATCACAGTCCTGGAATCCCTGTGTTCCCCTGTCTATGACATCCCAGTGGTGGCAACCTCTGTGTTCCCCTCTCTATGACAACACAGTGGTGGCAGCCCCATTGTTCCCTTCTCTATGACATCACAGTGGTGGAATCCCTGTGTTCCTCTGTCTATGACATCACAGTGGTGGCAACCTCTGTGTTCCCGTCTCTATGAGGACACTGTTATGGCAGCCCCATTTTTCCGTTTTTTGGGATATAACAGTCCTGGATTCCCTGTGTCTCCCTCTTTATGACATCACAGTAGTGGCAACCCCTGTGTTCCCCTGTCTATGACATCACAGTGGTGGCAACCCCTGTGTTCCCCTCTCTATGACAACACAGTGGTGGCAGCCTCATTGTTCTCTTTTTTCTGACATCACAGTGCTGGAATCCATGTCTTACTCTGTCTATGATATCACAGTGGTGGCAACCCCTGTGTTCCCCTCTCTATGACAACAGAGTGGTGGCAGCCCCATTGTTCCCTTCCTTCTGACATCACAGTCCCGTAATCCGTCTCTTCCTCTGTTCAAGACATCACAGTGATGGCAACGTCTGTCTTCCCCTCTCTATGCCAACACAGTGATAGTAGCAACAATGTTCCCTTCTCTTTTACATCACAGTCCCGGAATCCCTGTGTTCCCCTGCCAATGACATCACAATGGTGGCCACCCCTGTGTTCCCCTCTCTATGACAACACAGAGGTGGCAGCCCCATTATTCCCTTCTTTCTGATATCACAGTGCTGGAATCCCTGCGTTCCTCTGTCTATGACATCAGAGTGGTGGCAACCCCTCTGTTCCCCTCTACATGACAACACAGTCTTGGCAGCCCCATTGATCCATTCTCTATGATATCACAGTGATGGAATCCCTGTCTTACTCTGTCTATGACATCACAGAGGCGGCAACCCCTGTGTTCCCCTCTCTATGACAACACAGTGGTGGCAGCCCCATTGTTCCCTTCGCTCTAATATCACAGTGCTGGAATCTCTGTGTTCCTCTGTCTATGGTATCACAGTGGTGGCTACCCCGGTGTTCCCCTCTCTATGACAACACAGTGGTGGCAGCCCCATTGTTCCCTTCTTTATAACATCACAGTCCAGAAATCCCTGTGTTCTCCTGTCTATGACTTCACAGTAGTGGTAGTGCCATCATTCCCCTAATATTGACATCGCAGTTGTGGAAACACTGTCTTCCTCTGTCTATGACATCACAGTGGTGGCAACCCCTGTGTTCACCTCTCTATGACAACACACTGGTGCCAGCCCCATTATTCCATTCTTTACGACCTCACAGTGGTGGAATCCCTGTGTTCCGCTGTTTATGACATCACACTGGTGGCTACCCCTCTGTTCCTCTCTCTATGACAACACAGTGGTGGCAGTCCCATTGTTCCCTTCTTTCTGACATCACAGTGGAGGAATCTCTGTGTTCCTCTGTCTGGCATCACAGTGGTGTCAACCTCTGTGTTCCCCTCTCCATGACAACACAGTGGTGGCAGCCCCATTATCCGCTTCTTTCTGACATCACAGGGGTGGAATCACTGTGTTCCTCTGTCTACGATATCACAGTGGTGGCAACCCCTGTGTTCCCCTCTCTATGATAACAATTTTATGGACGCCCCATTGTTCCCTTCTTTCTGTTATCACAGTGGTGGAATTCCTGTCTTCCTCTGTCTATGTCATCACAGGGGTGGCAACCCCTGTGTTCCCCTCTCTATGAAAACGTAGTGGTGGCAGCCCCATTGTTCCCTTCTTTCTGAAATCACAGTCCCTCACTCCCTCTCTTCCTCTGTCTATGACATCCCATGGATGTCCACGTCTGTGTTTGCCTGTCTATGACGACACAATGGTGGCAATCCCATTGTTCCCTTCTCTATAACATCACAGCGCTGGAATCCTTGTCTTCTTCTGCC
This sequence comes from Tachycineta bicolor, assembly GCA_025960845.1. Taxonomy (NCBI): domain Eukaryota; kingdom Metazoa; phylum Chordata; class Aves; order Passeriformes; family Hirundinidae; genus Tachycineta; species Tachycineta bicolor. Next base: position 12,450 of record JANEHK010000200.1, on the reverse strand, counting down.
TATGATATCACAGTGGTGGCAACACCTGTGTTCCACTCTCTATGAAACACATTGGTGGCAGCCTAATTTTCCCTTCTTTCTGACGTCACAGACCGGGAATACCTGTGTTACTCTCTCTACGACATCACTGTGGTGGCAACCCCTGTGTTCCACTCTCAAATTCAACACATTGGTGGCAGGCCCATTTTTCCCTTCTTTCTGACATCGCAGTGGCGGAATCCCTGTCTTCATCTGTCTATGACATCACAGCGGTGACAATCCATGTGTTCCCTTCTCTATGACAACACATTAGTGCCGACCCATTGTTCCCTTCTCTAATACATCACAGTCCTCTAATCCCAGTGTTCCCCTATCTATGACATCACAGTGGTGGCAACCCATGTGCTACCCTCTCTATGACAACACAGTGGTACAGCCCCATTGTTCCCTTCTCTATGACATCACAGTGGTGGAATCCCTGTCTTCCTCTGTCTATGACATCTCAGTGGTGGCAACCCCTGTGTTCCCCTCTCCATGACAACACTGTGGTGGCAGCCCCATTGTTCCCTTCTTTCTGACATCACAGTCTTGGAATGCCTGTATTCCTCCGTCTATGACATCACAGTTGTGGCAACACCAGGGTTCCACAATCTATGACAACACAGTGGTGGCAGACCCATTGTTCCCTTCTTTCTGACATCACAGACCTCTCATCCCTGTGTTCCCGATCTATGACATCAGAGTGGTAGCAACCCCTGTGTTCCCCTCTCTATGACAACACCGTGATGGCAGCCCCATTGTTCCATTCTTTCTGACATAACTGTCCTGTAATCCCTCCGTCTCCCTGCCTATGACATCACAGTGGTGGCAACCCCTGTGTTCCCCACTCTATGACAACACAGTGGTGGCAGCCCCATTGTTCCCTTCTTTCTGACATCACAGTGGTGGAATCCCTGTCTTCCTCTGTCTATGGCATCACAGTGGTGGCAACCCCTGTGTTCCCCTCTCTATGAAAACACAGTGGTGGCAGCTGCATTGTGGCCTTCTTTCGGACATCACAGTCCTGGAATCCCTGTCTTCCTCAGTCTACGACATCACATTGGCGGCAACCCCTATGTTCCCCTGTTCTGGCAACACAATGGTGGCAGCACCATTGCTCCCTTGTCTATAACATCACAGTTCTGGAATCCCTGTCTTCTTCTGTCTGTGACAACACAGTGGTGGCAGTCCCATTGTTCCCTTCTTTCTGACATCACAGTGGTGGAATCTCTGTGTTCCTCTGTCTTGCATCACAGTGGTGTCAACCCCTGTGTTCCACTCTACATGACAACACAGTGGTGGCAGCCTCATTATCCGCTTCTTTCTGACATCAAAAGGATGGAATCCCTGTCTTCCTCTGTCTACGACACCACAGTGGTGGCAACCCTCTCTATGTCAGTGGTTCCCCTCTCTATGACAACACAGTGGTGGCAGACCCATTGTCCCCTTCTTTATGACATCACAGTTGTGGAATCCCTATTCTACACTGTCTATGACATCAGAGTGGTGGCAACCCCTGTGTTCCCCTCTCTATGAAAACACAGTGGTGGCAGCCTCATTTTTCCATTAGTTCTTACATCACAGTCCTGGAATCCCTGTGTTCCCCTCTCTATGACATCACAGTGGTGGCAACCCCTGTGTTCCCCTCTCCACGACAACACAGTGGTGGCAGCCCCATTGTTCCCTTCTCTATGACATCACAATTCTGGAATCCCTGTGTTCCTTTGTCTATGACATCACATTGGTGGCAACCCCTGTGTTCCCCACTCTATGACAACACAGTGGTGGCAGCCCCATTGTTCCCTTCTTTCTGACATCACAGTCTGGAATCTCTGTGTTCCTCTGTATACGACATCACAGTGGTGGCAACCCCTGTGTTCCCCTCTCTATGATTACACTTTAATAGAAGCCCCATTGTTCCCTTCTTTCTGATATCATAGTGGTGGAATTCCTGTCTTCCTCTGTCTATGACATCAAAGTGGTGGCAACCCTTGTGTTCCCCTCTCTACGACAACACAATGGTGGCAGCCCCATTGTTCCCTTGTTTCTGACCTCACAGTGGTGGAATCCCTGTGTTCCTCTGTCTACAACATCACAGTGGTGGCAACCTCTCTGTTTCCCTCTCTATGACAACGCAGTGGTGGCAGCCCCATTGTTCCCTTCTTTCTGACATCACAGTGGTGGAAACCCTGTCTTCCTCTGTCTATGACATCAGAGTGGTGGCAACCCCTGTGTTCCCCTGTCTATGACATTACAGTGGTGCCAGCCCCATTGTTCCCTTCTTTATGACATTACAGTCCTGGAAACCCTGTCTTCCTCTGTATACGACATCACAGTGGTGGCAACCCCTGTGTTCCCCTCTCTATGACAACACAGTGGTGGCAGTCCCATTGTTCCTTTCTTTCTGACGTCACAATCCTGGAATCCCTGTGTTCCCCTCCTATTGACATCAAAGTGGTGGCAACCCTTATGTTCCCCTCCCTATGACAACACAGTGGTGGCAGCTCCATTGTTCCCTTCTTTCTGACATCACAGTGCTGGAATCCCTGTCTTCATCTGTCTACGACATCACAGTGGTGGCAACCCCTGTGTTCCCTTCTCTATGGCAACACATTATTGGCAGACCCATTGTTCCCTTCTCTAAGACATCACAGTCATCTAATCCCTGTGTTTCCCTATCTATGACATCACAGTGGTGGCAACCCATGTGCTCCCCTCTCTATGACAACATAGTTGTGGCAGCCCCATTGTTCCCTTCTTTCTGACATCACAGACCTCAAATCCCTGTGTTCCTCTTTCTATGACATAACAGTGGTGGCAACCCCTGTGTTCCCATCTCTATGACAAGACAGTGGTACTGCCCCATTGTTCCCTTCTCTATGACATCACAATGGTGGAATCCCTGTCTTCCTCTGTCTATGACATCTCAGTGGTGGCAACCCCTGTGTTCCCCTCTCTATGACAACACAGTGGTGGCAGACGCATTGTTCCCTTCTTTCTGACATAACAGACCTCTAATCCCTGTGTTCCCTATCCATGACATCACAGTGGTGGCAACCCCTGTGTTCCCCTCTCTATGACAACACAGTGATGACAGCTCCCTTGTTCCATTATTTCTGACATTACAGTCTTGGAATCCCTGTCTTCCTCTGCTATGACATCACAGTGGTGGCAACCCCTGTGTTCTCCTCTCTATGACAACACAGTGGTGGCAGCCCCATTGTTCCCTTCTTTCTGACATCACAGTGGTGGAATCCCTGTCCTCCTCTGTCTATGGCATCACAGTGGTGGCAACGCCTGTGTTCCCCTCTCTATGACAACACAGTGGTGGCAGCCACATTGTTCCCTTCTTTCTGACATCACAGTCCTGGAATCCTTGTCTTCCGCTGTCTATGACATCACAGTGGTGGGAAACCCTGTGTTCCACTGTTATGGCAACACAGTGGTGGCAGCACCATTGTTCCCTTGTCTATAACATCACAGTTCTGGAATCCCTGCCTTCGTCTGTCTATGACAACACAGTGGTGACAGTCCCATTGTAACATTCTTTCTGACATCACAGTCCTGGAATCGCTGTGTTCCTCTGTCTGGCATCACAGTGGTGTCAACCCCTGTGTTCCCCTCTACATGACAACACATTGGTGGCAGCCCCATTATCCGCTTCTTTCTGAGATCACAGGGATGGAATCCCTGTCTTCCTCTGTCTACGACATCACAGTGGTGGCAACCCCTGTGTTCCCCTCTCTATGACAACCCTGTGGTGGCAGCCCCATTTTCCCCTTCTTTCTGACATCACAGTGCTGGAATCCCTGTGTTACTCTGTCTACGACATCACATTAGTGGCAACCCCTGTGTTCCCCTCTCTATGACAACACAGTGGTGGCAGCCCCATTGTTCCCTTCTTTATGATATCACAGTTGTGGAATCCCTGTCCTACACTGTCTATGACATCACAGTGGTCCCAAACCCTGTGTTCCCCTCTCTATGACAACACAGTGGTGGCAGCCCCATTTTTCCCTTCTTTCTTACATCACAGTCCTGGAATCCCTGTGTTCCCCACTCTATGACAACACAGTGGTGGCAGCGCCATTGTTCCCTTCTTTCTGACATCACAGTCTGGAATCTCTGTGTTCCTCTGTATACGACATCACAGTGGTGGCAACCCCTGTGTTCCCCTCTCTATGATAACACTTTAATGGAAGCCCCATTGTTCCCTTCTCCCTGATATCACAGTGGTGGAATTCCTGTCTTCCTCTGTCTATGACATGAAAGTGGTGGCAACCCTTGTGTTCCCCTCTCTACGACAACACAATGGTGGCAGCCCCATTGTTCCCTTCTTTCTGACCTCACAGTGGTGGAATCCCTGTGTTCCTCTGTCTACAACATCACAGTGGTGGCAACCCCTGTGTTCCCTTCTCTATGACAACACACTGGTGGCAGCCCCATTGTTACCCTCTCCATAACTTCACAGTTTTGGAATGCCTCTGTTCCTCGGTCTATGACCTCACAGTGGTGGCAACCCCTGTGTTCCCCTCTCTATGACAACACAGTGGTGGCAGCCCCATTATTCCCCTCTTTCTGACGTCACAGGCTTGGAATCCCTGTGTTCCTCTGTCTATGACATCCCAGTGATTGAAACCCCTGTGTT
>JANEHK010000199.1:165615-172267 GCA_025960845.1 Tachycineta bicolor | reverse complement strand
ATATTTTGGGACAGGATGCAATCTTTTGGGTGTGAGATGCAATATTTGGGGAAGGGATGCAATATTTTGGGTGTGAGATGCAATATTTGGGGACGGGATGCAATATTTTGGGTGTGAGATGCAATATTTTGGGACATGATGCAATATTTGGAGAAGGGATGCAGTATTTGGGGAAGGGATGCAATATTTTGGGACGGGATGCAATATTTGGGGAAGGGATGCAATATCTGGGGAAGGAATGCAATATTTTGGGACGAGATGCAATATTTTGGGACGGGATGCAATATTTGGGGAAGGGATGCAATATTTTGGGGAAGGGATGCAATATTTGGGGAAGGGATGCAATATTTGGGGAAGGGATGCAATATTTTGGGACGGGATGCAATATTTTGGGAAGGGATGCAATATTTTGGGAGGGGATGCAATATTTTGGGACGAGATTCAATATTTTGGGAAGGGATGCAATATTTGGGGAAGGGATGCAATATTTTGGGGGTGGAATGCAATATTTGGGGAAGGGATGCAATATTTTGGGACAGGATGCAATATTTTGGGTGTGAGATGCAATATTTGGGGAAGGGATGCAATATTTGGGTGTGAGATGCAATATTTGGGGAAGGGATGCAATATTTTGGGTGTGAGATGCAATATTTGGGGAAGGGATGCAATATTTGGGGAAGGGATGCAATATTTTGGGACAAGATGCAATATTTTGGGGAAGGGATGCAATATTTTGGGAAGGGATGCAATATTTGGGGAAGGGATGCAATATTTGGGGAAGGGATGCAATATTTTGGGACGAGATGCAATATTTGGAGAAGGGATGCAATATCTGGGGAAGGGACGCAATCCTGGCACGAGATGAGGCAGCACTCCCCGCCCAGAGGAACGCGGTATCCAAGGGAATCGCGGCGTCCTGAGGGATGCAGCTCCTCCCTCCTCTGCCGGGCCGTGGATTTTGGGGGATTCCAGGAGCTTGGGATGCAGGAATCCCCGAGCTGGAACACGCAAACCCCCCAAAAACGGGAAAACAAGCTACGGTCCAGGCCTGGAAGATGTGCAGATCTCTCGGGCTCCATCCTGTTCTGCCCACTCAGAGATGCCAGCTGTTTCTCTGCACCCAGGGATGCCAGTTGTTGTTGCCCTCTCTCAGGTTGTCGCAGTTTTGGCAATTCTTGGGGGGCTGCTGCTTGCTGGAGCTTAAATTCCCCTCATTCTGGTGGTTTTAGAGTCTTTTTTGCCCTCTGCACAGCTCTGAGCCAAACGCAGTTAAAGATGGGGTCTTCGAGGTCGCGTGCTTCGTGTTTGTGAGTTCTTATCTTACGATTTTCTCAGTGTCCAGAAAATATTTGCGCAGCTCGGACATCTGGTGACTCCCCCGAGCTGGGCAGTCGTTATCTTTTATACGAATTGCTACGTGTTCGATATTTACTATTTATTACCAATGTCTATCACTGTTACTAAAAAGGTCACCTATACACTGACCCAATCCTCACCAACTGCTTTGTGCCACCGTCACTGCAGAAATGGAGTGAGGGAAGGAGAAGGAAAAGAAGGAGACAACGCCCCAGATTCTCCATTTTGTCCCCATTCACTCCAATGCTATGAACCTAAAATCACTGGTTTTTCACTCTATGATAAACTAAACTCCTATTTTTCACACTCCTGTGGCCTGCAATGCTTCCTGCAGTGCAAGAAGCCTCTCCCATGGACTGAGATCAAATCCAGTGTCTCTCTGAGCTCTGGGCCGGGGTCCCAGACGCCCCTGCCCAGGTCCCTGACCCTCTGACCCTGGGCTCCAACAGCATCCCGCAGCATTCCCAGGATCAGATCCCACAGATCTCCCAGCAAATCCTCCCCAGCTCAGCTCCTCGCTCGGAGCTCCTCTTCGTTTATTCTCACACGGTTTTGGTTTTGTCAGGGAGCAGCAGCAAACGGCCCCACGTGTCCAGGAACGGGAAGACAAAGGGTTACCCGGGTGCCATTTCGTGGCCGCTCACCAAATCTTCACGAGAGGTGAATAACTTCTCCCTGCGCTGTCGAGGAAAGAGAATTAACCCCAATTAACCCTCCCCGAAGCAGAAGAGAGGCCGCACCCGTGACGAACCGCTGGAGCCTGCCAAAAGTGTTTTAGGGAGAGCCCAGAGAAGGTGCCAGGAGGAGATGCCAGGAGGGAGGCGCTCAGGAACCTTCCAGATGGAAATGCCGTGGGAATTCCATTCCAGCTGAGGTTTATCCCGGACTCCCAGGGCTGGCTGGTGACGGTTGAGGCTGTGCTCTGGCCAGGCTGAGATCCCACGTGATAAAATTAGGAGAAACGATCAGCAGGGCAGGGCTCACGGCGGTTTATGCAGAGTTGAGCGCAATAATCTCGGGGTTTGGTTAAAAAAAAATAAAACCAAAAAAATCGGTCTGGGAAGATTTTGCCTTTCTTCTCGTCGAAAGATGTAAAAAATCCCGTCGTGCCCTAAATTTCCAGGTGAGGGTTTTGGTGCCCCTGATGCGCGTGAGCTCTGCAGCTGCTAATCTTCCAGGAGATAAGCACAAGAGTTTCTACTGGTCGGACTGGAGGACTGTGATCCCTTTCCATGCAAATCCTCCAGCTTTTCCACGAGGAATCAGGGGATGTCAGGAATGCTCCCGGTGCACGCTCCGTGTGGTGACAGGGGGATGTGAGTTGGGGACTGTGAAAAGCGCGTTATTACGCGGCTCTACGCGAGATATTTACTGGATGCATCACGTTGTGTTGATTGCTAACGTTGTGTTAATATTTTGATAGCACGGTAAATGTAGTTTTGTAGTTAAAATGTAGTTTTTATGTGCCAACCATGGGAAAACGTAAATCTTTCAGAGAAAAAAAAGAATTTACTACTTCTTCATCAGAAGAGAGCGACTCCTCCTGCCTCGCTCAGCCCTGAGGACGCCGTAGGGATTAAAGGAAAAAAGTGACACTGAGCAGAGAGAATTCTTTGTTTGAATGGAATTTATGCATCGTGGATGAAATGTAGGAATATTCATTTTAAGACATAATCCTTTGTTAACAAGCGTCCCTTCTCCAGAGCTTTTTGCTCAAGGAGGCGCCCAGACGTCTGTAACTTTGTTTTTATTGCCTCGTATTGTCCTAACCCTAATTGTTCATTTTTTTTACTCTATTTTAATAACCATCTTATTTGCTATTAAACTTTTTAAATTTTATTGCTATTAAATTTAATGCTATTAAATTTTAAAACCAAGTGATTGGCGTTTTTCACAGGGACAGAGAGGACCCGAGCTGGCACTGACCAGCAAAGGGACAGGGACCTGTGCTCCAGACAAGTGACCGGACACTCGGAGCCGTGTCTGGAGGAATCCAAACTTTTCCATGCTTGGACTGGGAGTGTGTGAAAATCCAGGGTGTCCTCTGCCTCCTGAGAGGCACCAGCTGGAGCTGTGGTTTTGTTGTTTAATTATTGCCCCGAAATTAAATCGCTTTAGGGATTGAAACATCCGAGGCTTTGCCGTGGGAGCGAGGGAATCCGCTCTGACCCTGCGGGTGTGGAGCTGGGAGGGAGCTTGGTTCCCAGCTGTGATAAACGCCAGTCACTTGGTTTTAAAATATTAAAAGTTTAATGGTAAATAAGACGGTAATAAAAATAGAGTAAAAAAAATGGAACAATTTTAGAGTTAGGACAATACGAGACGATAAAAACAAAGTTTCAGACGTCTGGGTGCCTCCTCGAGCGAAAAGCTTCGGAGAAGGACCCTGTTAACAAAGGATGATCTCTGAAAAGCAATAAATAGCCTGTTGAATATTCATATATTTTATACATGATGCATAAACTTTATTTAAACAAAGAACCGTCTCTGTTCAGTGTCACTTTTTTCCTTTAATCTCTGTGGCATTCTCAAGGCTGAGCGAGGCAGGAGGAGTTGGTCTTCTTCTGATAAGGAAGCAGCAAACCCTTTTTTCTCTGAAGGATTTACGTTTTCCCGTGGTTGGTACATAAAAACTACATTTTAACCACAAAACTACATTTACCGTGCCATCAAACTATTAATACAACGTTCACAATCAATACAACATAAGACATATAGTAAATATCTTGCGCAGAGCCGTATAATAACGCGCTTTTCACACCGGCTCAGGGTTGGGAGTTCCGGAGCAGCTCCGGGTGCTCAGACAGGGAATTTTCCCTGACCTGTAGGATCATCCCACCAAGCCCTGCCCTGTGAACTGTCCCCCGAGGTGCAGCATCAAAGGATCCTTCCCGTGCAGCACCAGGACACGGATGTGACCCTAAAGTTCCCTCGCTTGGGGCACGGACAAAAGCAAGGGCTGGACACAGCATCTGGATCTCCAAAGGAATTTTTACCACCCCACACCCATGTTCATGCCTCAGGGGTTGTCTGTTTTCAGGTGCTTTGAACAGCTGAGAAGCAATTTTTGGGCTGGGTTATCAGCGCTGTCTCGTCACTGCCACCAACAATGGTACTGGCAAAAGCAGGTTTTAATATAAATTTCATAGAATTATGGAAAGGTTTGGGTGGGAAAGGATCTTAAAATCATCTTTTTCCATCCCTCTGCCATGGGCAGGGACACCTCCCACTATCCCGGGGTGCTCCAAGCCTCAGTGTCCAACCTGGCTTTGGACATTTCAGGGATCCAGGGAATGATCCAGAGCTGCTCTGGCAATCCCAGCCCAGGAGGGAATTCCTGATTCCCAAGATCCCACCCCAATCTCCCCTTTTCCAATCTGAAGTCATTCCCTGTGTCCTGTCCCTCCAGGCCTTGTCCCCAGCCCCTCTGCAGCTCTCCTGGAGCCCCTTCGGGCCCTGGAATGTTCTGGAAGCTCTCCCTGGAGCCTTCTCCTCTCCAGGTGAGCACCCCCAGCTCTCCCAGCCTGGATCTCTGGGAACTGAGGGGCTCCAGCCCTGGAGCAGCTCCATGGATTCCTCTGGATTCTCCGCAGCAGCTCCAGGTGCTGCTGCCGTGTCCCCAGGGCCGGGGCAGCTCTCAGCTGGGGTCTCACCTGAGGGGACACAGGAGCAGAATTCCCTCTCTCCTGCTGCCCAGGACTGGGGGGTTCTGGGCTGGGGCAGGTCCAGCCTCAGCCCCCAACACCCCAAACCCTTCCCAAGAGCTGCTCTCCATGCCTTCATCCCCAGCCTGGCCCAAGGCCTCCCCAGCACGGAAATCTGTGTGTGAATGGATTTCAGTCCCCTCCAGCAGGTAAAGGATGAGCGTTTCCATCTGGGATCTACAATGAAACGGCTGCTTTAATGGCAGCAAACCCTGTCCAGGTAAATGTTTAATTATTCAGTGGTTAAGGGCTGCTAAAACCTTTTGTGCCCTCATCTTTTTTGCACCTTCTCCACCCCCAGTCTGCGTCTGAATCGTTCTCAGTTGGTTCTGACCTGGTGCTCGTTTCATGCACGTCATCAAGAATAGAATGGACCTTGCCGGGGACATGGAATGTTGGAGAGAATCCAGAGGAGGCCACCAGGATGATCAGAGGGGTGGAGCAGCTGGGAGGAAAGGCTGGGAGAGCTGGGGGTGCTCACCTGGAGAGGAGAAGGCTCCAGGGAGAGCTTCCAGAACATTCCAGGGCCTGAAGGAGCTCCAGGAGAGCTGCAGAGGGGCTGGGGACAAGGCCTGGAGGGACAGGACACAGGGAATGGCTCCCAGGGCCAGAGGGCAGCGCTGGATGGGATCTTGGGAATCAGGAATTGCTGCCTGGGCTGGGATTGCCAGAGCAGCTGTGGATCATCCCCTGGATCCCTGGAATGTCCAAGGCCGGGCTGGAGCAGCCTGGGACGGTGGGAGGTGTTCCTGTCACAGCAGGGGTGGCACTGGCTGATCCTTCAGATCCTTTCCAATCATTCTGTGGTTGCATGAGTTCCTATAAGTCACCAGGAAGTTTCCACCCTGGGCACAACCCAATTACTGGAGGGGTTTTTTTTTTCTCAAAGCTCTACTACCAGTGGTACTTTTCCGCTCGGGGCCCTTGACGTGGACAATTTCTCCCACCTTTTCCATGCACGAGCTCCTGGTGTGGTTTAAGTGAGTCCTCCCTGTCCAGCTGGTTTGGTCAAGGGACATTTCACCATCCAGGTGGGAATTCCTGAGGCCCCAGAGCGGCTCCAAGGAAGGGGAAGCCGGGGGGATGCACCACCACAAGTGGAGCTCCAGGTTTCTCCTTGGATTTAGCTCATGCAAGGGTTGTGTTGTTGGCTGTGACTCTTGAACTGGAGAGTTTTGGGTAAGAAAAGCTGGATTTTAAGCCAGCACTAGAGATCAGCCCAGTGTCTAAAGGGAGACAAACTCTTTGTTTCAAAACACCGGAGATGAGGACAGAAAACATTCCTTTGCATTCATTCTCCAGCAAACAGAAACCAAAACTGTGCCTCGAGGAGCAGCAATGGTCCAAGGTCCAGCAGTTAATCAGCTTTTGTTTTCCTTTGAGGACTCAACCAGAAATGACTTCATCTCTTATCAGCTCTCACAGGTTCCTGCACCGAGTACATAAAACCCGCTCGGGACGTGAGCCCATCCTCCCAGGAGTGCTTGGGACTGTGCTTCACTGTGCTAATTCCATGTGCTGAGGGAAAACGCTTCCAAGAAACGATCTGCAGAGCTCAGGCCGGCAGCCTGGGATGATTCCCCCAGGAGTTA
>JANEHK010000199.1:160615-163115 GCA_025960845.1 Tachycineta bicolor | reverse complement strand
AGAGGAGCAAAACAAAACCCTTTCCTCACAACCCTCTGCTCCAAGCCAAAAAAAAAAACCCCCAAACCCTGGAATTTTTGCCCACAGACAGAAGTCACAAATCCACAGTTCCGTGGAGACAAGGGTGATCTCGGGGAATTCTGCTAAATTAATTCAAATTGCTCCGAATTTCCCTGTCACTCGGGTTTGGAATGCAGCAAATCCCCACTTGGCAAAAAAAAAAAAGGGGGAAAGGTGACAGCTTTTAGACGGAAATTCCTTAAATCCCTCCATAAAATTCCATAAAATCATCTCCGAGAAAGGAACGGGGGGGAAGAGGAAAGAAAAAACCTGAAGTGATCCTGTGACATTTTTACCTTGATTCTATTTTTTTTTTTTTTTTCCCTTCCCCTCAGTTCGAGGCGCTGAATGAACTCATTCGTGGCTCCAGCACGTTACATTTCTTTTAATTTCTTTCCTAAGGGATTATTCAGGAAAATGTAATCGTGTCAGGAGCTGGATGCGTTCCCACCCGGAGCAGGATGTACGGGAAAAGGTCACTGAACTCCTGGTGTCCTGCCCAAAATTATTCTCCGGGCTCTTAAACCTGGCTCAGCAGCACAGGAAAAAAAACCCCAAAAAACCAGAATTAAGCTTAAAAACCTGCGAGTTACCCCAGGAGTTTCCACAACTGCCCGGATCGCGGATTACAAGCAGGAGAAGTCGGGAAAATGGGGCGGAATTCATCATCGGGTTCCTAAAAAACCACAAAAAAATCCATTTTTTGGGGGGAAGAAAGTCCTTTAAAAATGGGATCACAGCTTAGTGCTCCAGCCCGTCCAAGGTCACTGCTGCTGGATTTAACAGCATTCAGGCTCGGATTGGGCACATTTCCTAAAGAATTGGCTGCTTTCCTTTTATTCACAGAGGAGCAAGGAGTGAAATGATTTTTCCCTGCGGGATGAGGAGGAGAATTTCATGGGAATTGCATAGAGATGACGTGGGGATTAATTGGGAATCACATGGGAACTGACATGGGAATCACTTGGGAGATTTAATGGGACTCCTGGTTTTTGCCAGTGGGAGGGGGAAAAAAAATCAACCTAAAAAATGTAATATATTTTAAAATAATAGATTATATATATATATATAAAAAACACATTTTATGGTTGGTTTGCCTTTAGAGTTACGAGAGACTTAACTCTGTTAACTTGCTAACACGTGAATTACATGGGAATTTTTTTGTTTGGTTGGGGTTTCTTTGTTTTTGTTTTTGTTTTGTTATTGCGAAGGGGCTCAGTGTTTGGTTGGTCACGGGACTTAAACGCGAGTTTACATAAATTACACAGGAGCTACCTTGCGCCGTACCCCGGCTTTTGCCGAAGGCCCCCGAGCGTTGGATTATCAGGTGAATCCGTGTGAATTCCACGGAAATTCCACGCGGACTCCACGCGATTTGCCGTTCCTTCGCCAGGAGCTCGGATGGTTTCTTTATCTATTTCTTTATCTATATCTTTATCTCCTTATTCACCTCTCTGTCCGCCAGCAGAGCCTCGCTCCCCTCACGAAATAACGACGCGGCTCCTTTAAGACGCGCCCTCACTCAGGCCCCGCCCCCTCAGCGCGCGCACGGAGGCGTGGCCTGGCGCGGCGGAAGGCGTTGGGATGATTGACAGCGCCGCGGCCCAATCAGAGAGCAGAATTGGGGCGGAGCTTCCGGCGGGGCTGCTGAGGCGGCGGAGCTCGGAGGGAACGGGAGCGGAGCCGCCATGATCAAGAAGTTCGATAAAAAGGACGAAGAGTCCGGTACGGGGGGGTTGGGGGTGAGGAGGGGGCTGTTGGGGTGAGATGAGGGGGCACTGAGGTGAGGGGACACTGAGGTGACGCTGGGGTGGAGCTGAGGTGACGCTGAGGTGACGCTGAGGTGAGGGGGATGCTGAGGTGAGGGAGGCTCTGGAACAGAATTCCCGGAGAAGCTGTGGCTGCCCCCGGATTCCTGGAAGTGTCAGGTTGGAGCGAGCTGGGATGGTGGGAAGTGTCGCTGCTCGCGACGGGAAGCGAAAGATCCTTGAATTTCCTTCCAAGCCAACCCGTTCCGTGGTTCTGTGCTATCTCTCACAGCTCGTGGGGTGTTTGTGCTTCAGCTGCGAGAAGTGACTGACAAAGTATTGCAGAGGAACTGGGGTCTCTTTGCTCTTCCTTGTTCGCACAGCTGCTTTCTAGAGAGGGTTTTATCCCTGTCTCTGCTCAGTGCGGATGTTTCATCCCTCAAAAAAAAAAAAAAGAGAGCAATGATGACGTGTATTTATATCGTTACCTGGAAGTGTCCGAGGCCAGGCTGGATAGGGTTTGGAGCAGCCTGGGATAGCGAGAGGTGTCCCTGGAAAATCCCTTCCAAAGCTCTGGAATTTGAATCCATGTTCCCCACAAAGAAACTGATGCCGCCCTGGATTTTCCCTGCTGCTCGAACGTGTCCAGCTGGGGGCTCGAGTTTTGTTTCGTTTTCAATTTCTTTCCGCTC
>JANEHK010000199.1:114302-130449 GCA_025960845.1 Tachycineta bicolor | reverse complement strand
CTGCAGCTCATTCCTACCCCATTGCAACATTGTCCAGAACCATGAATTCGTACACAAACGCTTTTTCCCTCTTTTTTCCCTTCTGAGTTCATTCCTACCCCATTGCAATGTTGTCTAGAGCCATGAATCCATACACAACCTACTTTTCCCTCTTTTTTTCCCTTCCCTACCCATTGCAATATTGTCTAGGATCATGAATCTGTACACAAACGATTTTTCCCTTTTTTTTCCCTTCTGCAGCTCATTCCTACCCCATTGCAACGTTATCCAGAACCATGAATCCGTACACAAACGATATTCTGGAATATGTATCCTTTACGTAGAAACATGAGGAGATGGTGGGGGTTCCCAAAATTGGGGATCTCAAAAAAAAAAAACAACAACCTGGGACGGGAGGTGGAGTTCCCTGGTGCAGCTCCACTGCCTCCATCAGATGCTGGATTCTGCTCCCTCGAGGCTCCTCCTGACTCCGGTGGGAGCTGCCTGGATTTGGCATTTCCCGGGATTTTGGCTGCTGGAAGGCCAAGCCACACTTGGGCACTGCTCTCCTGCTGCTGGAGATGCTCCAGGGATGCAGCCATCAAATCCTTTGGCAGCTGGATGGGATTGGGGACCGACAGAGGATTGTTAAGTGGGATTTTTCTGATCCTCCCCAGGTTGTTGATTCGGAGGGGAGCTTGTAAACAGAGGGGCTGTTGCCATTCCCAATCTTCAGGCAATGCTGGATGTGGTGGGAATTAAGCTGTGTCTGGCAAACCTCATCCACTGAGAATTCCCCGTGGAAAACATTCCTGCTGGATGCTTGCGAGCCAAATACGGAGTCATTCCCCTCTCCAGTCCCATTTATCGGGGTCTCTTCCTTTCTAAAATGTTTTGATGCCCTCTTCAATTCAGCAGCGGCCCCTTAACAATTCCCCCCGGCAGAAAAACGCCCACGGGAAAATCATCATCGTCTACGACAACGACGAGCGCTTGGCGAGCCAGGCGGCCACCACCATGTGCGAGAGGGGCTTCGAGAACCTCTTCATGTTATCCGGGGGTGCGTGGGGCTGGGAGAGCTCCCCAAAACCCCTGGGGAAAAGGAGAGAGAGAGGGGAGCAGGGTGTGGGAGCTGGAGGTGGGAAAGATGTGGCTCATGGGATGGTTGGGTTGGTAGGAAAGGGAAGGATCGTCCAGTTCCAGCTCTTCCACCGTCTCGGGGTGCCCCAAGCCCCAGTGTCCAACCTGGCCTTGGGCATTCCAGGGATCCAGGGGCAGCCACAGCTGCTGTGGGAATTCCTTCCCAAGATCCCACCCCAATCTCCCCTTTTCCAATCTGAAGCCATTCCCTGTGTCCTGTCCCTCCAGGCCTTGTCCCCAGCCCCTCAGCAGCTCTTCTGGAGCCCCTTCAGGCCCTGGAATGTGCTGGAAGCTCTCCCTGGATCCTTCCCTTCTCCAGGCTCTCCCAGCCTGGCTCCCTGGGAACTCAGGGGCTCCTCTGGATTCTCTCCAGCAGCTCCAGGTGCTGCTGCTGTTGTCCCCAGAGTTGGACTCTGTGTGGGATCTCCCCTGAGCAGGGCAGAGGGGCAGAACTCCCCCTTCTCCTGCTGCCCACATTTCTCCATCCAAACCCTCTGGACCTTCAGCAGCTCCATCAATCCCTCGCGACTGCTCCCTGCTGGCCCATCCAGCTGGGATAACGGGTTCCCCGTGTCCCTGCAGGCCTCAAGGTCCTTGCCCAGAAGATCCCGGAGGGGCTGATCACGGGCACGCTCCCGGCGTCCTGCCAGGTGACGGCTCCCACGGGAACTGCCCGCAGGAAAACCGTTCCCAGGACGCCAGCGGCGCGCGCCGAGAACAAGTGGAGGTTTTCTGCAGATGATCTGCAGAAGCTGAAGCATTACCTGGCCGAGGAGCACGTTCCTTCAGACACCGCCAGTAAGACTCCAGAGCGCGTCGCCGCCTCATCGTGAAGTAATTGGGCGGGAAGGGACCTTAAAGCCCCATCCATCCATCCCACCTTCCCCTATCCCAGATTGCTCCAAGCCCCGTCCAACCTGCCAGGACCCACCCAGGGGCAGCCACAACTCGTGAGCAGCCAGATTTTCTGATTTGGGGTCGTTCTTCCCGCAGGCCGCCTCACCCGAGGCATTTCCAGCCGCGATTCCAAGCTCCCATCCGTGAGGAGCAACCCCAACCTCTCCAGCCCTTCCAGCACCATGAGATCCCTGAGCGGCAGCTCCCACAGCAGGACCAGCGTCCAGAAAAGGCCGTGGAAATAAATGAGCAGCCAGGTTTTGAGAATCCTCAGCTCTGCAGCCCCCTTTTGTGGTTTTTAGGAATCCTCGGGGAATAAGCGGCCGTGCTGAGATTCGGGCAGCTCGGGTAAGGCTGGGAGTGTTTCCTAGGAGCAGGAATGGCATCACTTGAGGCGCAGGGCAGGACAGAGGTGAGAGAAGTGGTTTTGTAGGGGAGGGAGCAAACTGGTAGTAAAGGCTGGGACCGGTAGGAACTTTTCCACGAAGCTGAAGGAATTTGTGTCCGTAACGTTCCCGGGCTGTGCCTGGAACCGTGCGGGTGAACGGGCCACAAATCATCTGTGAGCACAAACTTTGGTGGTTTTAGCAGAGATAAAAACATTCAGCGACTTGCCAAAAGTGAGAGAAGATCCTGGAGGGGTTTTTTTTTTTTTTTTTTTTTAGTTTCTTTTAAAATAAATTATGCTAATGAACAGAAGTATTTCTAGTAAAGATGGTTTTTATTGCCCAGTTGGTGCCGTGATGGTCGTGGTTGCTCGTGGACATTTTGTGAATTGCTGTGTTTTTTTCAAGGTCAGCTGGAGGAGAAGAACTGGATTTTTTTTTTTTTTTTCCCCAGTGACTCCTTTGCCAGAGGTTTTTTAGGAGTTTCTTTAAGGTTTAGGGTGGCTGAAGGGGAATTTGCTGCTGCTGCCCCATCAGGCTCCCTAAAACCCAGCAAGGAATCTGGAACTGAACAGGGTGAAGGTTTCTTGGAAAATGAGTAGCACAGTTTTCCTTGAACTGACGCTTCTGGACAACTTGGGAATCCTCTGATTTCCCTGAGCTGCCTGTGGGAAAATTTGGAGGTGATTTTGGAGGAATTCCGCTCCGGTTTTTCCACCAGGCGTTGCCGAGCCTGATCCCGCTTTGGTTATCGCCGTCTCGTGGGGTTTGTGTGTATTTTTTGGATTCAGTGTTTTTCCCCCTTTTTGAAGCAGACAATCTTCAACGCATCCCAAAACTCACTGGTGATTTTGGGACAATTCTGGTGAAAGGACAAAAAGTAGGAGAAACGGCACGTGATTTCCAGTTTGGCAGCGTAGGGCTCGGCATCCCTGAGCACATTTGTCTTTTGTTGTGTCTCTGAGTGTGAAATCAGACAATGCTGATTGCAGGACTGGCAGGTTCAGTCTGATAAAGCCCTGCTGCTGTGGGAGTCGATTTTTCCAGCTCCGTGAGCTCTTGGAAGTGTTGCTTTGGCTAAAAATCCTGATTTTGCTATCCAGCTGTAGGAGACAGATCCAGAACCCCTGGCTGCTCCATGCTGCATGAAAACCTCCTGGTGAAAGGGGCAAAACTCTCAAAAGGTTGTTGAGTTCCTCCAAATCCAAGGAAGCAAAGCAAAGACTGGATGCACTTTCCCACCACCTCGATGGATTTGTGTGGATTTGGACTCTGGGTGTTGTTTGGAGCAGAGTCAAACTCCGCAGAGGTTGAGAGGCTTAATTTTTTAATTTAATAAAACGTCAATCACAGCTTCTGCTTGGGTGATTTATTTGCAGCTTGGAGAGCTGTGGAGAGCCTGGAAAAGCTGGGAGTGGACAGGGGCTCAGCTCCCCATTCCCTAGGGATTGCAGCAGGTGAGGAGGGATCACGCAGAGAAGTGTGGGTGGGAAGGGACCTTAAAACTCATCAAGTGGACACCTTCCACTATCCTAGGGTGCTCCAAGCCCTGTCCAGCCTGACCTGGAAAACTTCCAGGGATCCAGGGAATGATCCACAGCTGCTCTGGCAATCCCAGCCCAGGCAGCAATTCCTGATTCCCAAGATCCCATCCAGCGCTGCCCTCTGGCCCTGGGAGCCATTCCCTGTGTCCTGTCCCTCCAGGCCTTGTCCCCAGCCCCTCTGCAGCTGTCCTGGAGCCCCGATAAATCCTGCTGACCTCGTGTCCCAGAGCTCGATTCCCTGTCCCTCCTCTGCCAGAGCAAAGGGAAAACCACCTCACCTCCTCCCTTCCTTTTTGTTCTTGCTATTTTCCTGCCCTTTCCATGGATTCCTTTTCCAGGCCGCCAGCCCAGCACGCCCTGTTTGTGCTGGCACCACCTCCAGCTCCAAAAGGGCTTTTCCACCCGGTTTGGGAAAAAGGGAAAACAACTGCGGGCTCTTCTCATCCTTCTTCCCATTTATTTATTGATTCATTGCCTTCTTCCCCCCTCTCCAGCTGCTCCAGCCCCGATCCCAGCTCAGTAAAGGTTGTCCCGGGCGTGCTCCATGATGACCTTCAGGCCCAGCCAGGTCTCCTGGGCGGTGGGAACGATCTGCTTGGCGGGCAGCAGGAAGCCGTAGCGCCCGGTGTCCCGCAGCTCGAAGGTGAAGGAATATTTAATCCCCTGGTTGTAGGTCCAGTCGATGGTTCCTCCACTGGCTCTGTCTGAGGGAGGAAAAAACAGGGAGGGGGATATTCAGAGGCTCTGTGGCTTTGTAAGGGAATTCCATGGGATATTTGGCCGGTGTGAGGGATGATTTTGGGGATTTTGGGGCTGCCCCAGCACTCACAGATGGTGGTGATGATGCTGCCATACTTGTACTTGGTGCCATACAGGGAGGACAGAGCTGCCACGGCCTTGGCAGAAACCTCGTGCTGGGAATACAGGGAAGGGGGAAAGATGAGCCAAACAAAGGGAAAAAACCTGCGGGTTCCACCTTTTTTCTGGGTGCCAAAGCTCCTCCCAGCTCCCCAATGGATGCAGGAGAGATGTGGCTCCTCCTTGGAGCAGCAGCAGAGCTCCACCCCATCCCAAGCCTCCGAACCACGTGTGCCTCACCAGCTCCTGCTGGTCCGGCGCCGGGGCGCTGGTGTAGCCGTAGGGATAGAGCAGGAGCTGGGAATAGCTGTGGATGGAGACAAAAGCCTTGATGTTGCCGTGGCTCTTCACAAAGTCCACGATGGATTTCACCTCGGGCTCCGAGTTGGGGTAGGGTCCGTGGTACGTCTCTGTGCAGGGGTTTCCGCTGGCGCCGGCCTCTGCGGAGGGAGAGGATGGTGAGAACGTGGTGGGGATTCGGGGGTTTTCCAAGCCCAAGAGGTTTTCCCACCCCCTCGGTTCCTTGGTGATGATCAAGGAACGCTCCCTGGGCTCCTCCATTTGTGTGGCGACTCTCATTGGTCACTGGGGGGCCCAAACCCTCGGCTCTGCCATGGAGAGCAAACCCCACCTCTTCCCCAGGGGTCACCAATGAGCCAGAAACAGCTCTGGAGCCTCCGCAGGGACACGGGGACGGCTCTGACCTCCAAAACCTGCGTCCCAGTTGCGGTTGGGGTCCACTCCGACGCAGATGGAGCCCGAGTGCTTGGACCTGGTCTTGCGCCACAAGCGGTTCTGGAAGGGCAGAGCCGCCTCAGCCGGTGCGCAGGGCCGGAGCTCCACAGCTCGCGCTGGTCCCCTTCCCATCCCATGGAAACGTGGAGGAGGAGGCTTTGCCCTCTCAGGGACGTGGAACTCCCCAAATCCTGCCCCCCAGCCCCATCCTGCAGGAAGCAGGGAGAGGAAAGGCGGGGCGGTACCTTGGTATGGGTGAAGGCAAAGCCGTCCGGGTTGGTGACAATCTCCAGGAAGATGTCCATCGTCTCCAGGATGGAGGCCACGCCTTCGTTATTCGCGTGATCCTGGACAATCTAGAGAGGGATGGAGGTTTGGGGCTGCCTGTCCTCCCTGTGGGATCACCCACCCGGATCCCACGGCTCCCGAGGACCTTTTGGGACGTGTCAGTACCTTCTTGGCGAACCAGACGCCGCTGGCCTGTGTCACCCACTCGCGGGAGTGGATCCCGGTGTCGATCCACACGGCCGGGCGGTTCGTGCCCCCCGTGCTGAACTGGGAGAGCAGAGAGGGAGGATTGGCTTTGTCCCTGTCACCGCTTTCCCCTCTGGATCACGATCCCCAAACCCTCACCTTGAGCACGTAGAGGGGACGGTTCTCGGTCGAGCGGCCGATCTCCAGCTTGCTCACCAGGTTGGGGTTCTCGGCCACCAGCATGTCCATGAAATTGTAGATCTGGGAACGACAAGGGACGTGGGGGTCACTCCCAAGCTCGCCTCCTGCCCAAGAGCAAACTTTTTCCCCCTCAAACGCCTCAAATTTCGTGCTTCCCCACCTCGTCTATGGTGTGGTAAGCCTCGTAGTTGAAGGTTTCGGTGCTGAGCGGCAGCTGGCGGCTGCTGCGGAGCATCTCCGTCTGCTCTTCATCCAGCAGAGCCTGTGGGACGCGGGCAGGGATGAGCCTCGTTCCCGCTGGATGGGATCCCACCTCTGCCCCACTCCCCTGCGGCACCGCTGACCTGCACATCCTCGATCATGATGGAATAGGAGACCCCGCCCGCCTCCAGGTGGGCTTTGACTGCCTGCAGGCTGGGGAAGGGCACGCGGATGTCGACGGGGAGTCCGAGCCCGCTGGGAGCCAGCCAGAAATCCAGCTGGATGGGGGGAAAAACGGAGATGAGGGCTCAGATCCTGCCTTGGGATGCACCCCCCAGCACTGGCCTGGCTCGGTTCCCGTAATCCCACATCCAACCCCGTCCTTGCTTTGCTTGGCGGGGCGTAAAACAACGGCCGTGGGCTGGGGGGGTGTCCCCAAAATCCACCTCCACACCCAGTACCTGCAGATGCTCCAGGTCCCGCAGCTCCTGCACCTTCTGCAGCTCCTCATCGCTCCGGGGGACGACGCGCAGCACCTGGTGCCTGTGGGGTCAGGGGGTGCCGGGGGTGTGGGACGAGCTCCGGCCCCGTTAGTCCAGCCTAACCCCACCCCATCTATCCCCGCTGTTCCGGGGGTTTCCCCTGAGCCTTTTCCCTGCGCTCCCTCGGGGTTGAACCGTCTCCTTCTGCCCCACACAATGCCGCCGTTCCCCATCCCGGCCCCCCTACCCGACGAAGGTCTCGGTGCAGGCGGCCACTGCCACCAGGGCAGCCAGGAGCACGGGGAGCCTCATGGTCAGCAGGGAGAGCCGGTCTCGCATCCCAACAGCGCCCCGGCGCCTCTTAAATCCCATGGGACGGTGGCCCCAGCCCAGCCCAGCCCCTCCAGCTGTCCCTTTTCCCAGAGCCCTGGGAAGGCTCTGGCTGCCGCCAGCCAAGGTCAGGCCCCGTCATCGCCATCCAGGAACTCCCAGTCCCGGCCAAATCTGTCCCAGGAATTGGGACCGTGGTGAGCCAGCTGCCGGCAAGGTGAGACCGAGAGGTGCCAAAATCCCACAGCCCCCAGAGCCGGCTGAGGGGAGGGGAAGGATGGGTTTGGGTTGAGAACGTGTGAAACGCAGATTTTCACTGTGGCCTCGGTGAACTGGATCCCTGAACCACAGCGATTGAAAATCTGGCTGAAGTGACGTAAAGCTTGGAAGAAGTTTGGCCCAGGACAGAGGTCAGAGCAGGTGACAGTTGTCCCAGGAGCCAAAAATAAACAGCAAATGCCTGGAAGCACCTTGCAGGCAGCGATGGCCCTGAGGGTGCCCCATGCCCCTCCTTGCAGCCCCCTGGGAAAGGATGATGAAACAAAACTGCCCAAAAAACCCCACAAATTTGGGGCTGGTTGCCCAAAAAACCCCATCTCCTCTCATGCTGTCTGTTGGCTCTAAAGGATGCCAAAGCCCCCAGAGGATGGGGACTTTGAGCCAAAGGCACGAGGGGAAAATCGACACCTGCAGGGCTGCGAGTCCTTTTCCACCCTTTTTTTGGAGTTTAGCATGAAAAAAAAACGAGGGTGCCCGAGAGCACTGAATCTCCATGAGGATTTATTGAGAGGAGGGGATGCTGTGGGAGGTGCTGGGGTCAGTAGGGATGCTCCAGGACGTGGACCATGATGTCCAGGAGCGCCGGCCACGTCTCGGTGGCGGTGGGGATGATCTGGGTGCTGGGCAGGAGGAATCCGTAGCGCCCCGAGTCCCTCAGCTCCAAGGTGAAGGAATATTTCACCCCGTTGTCATAGGCCCAGTCGATGGTGGTCCCTCCTGCCATGTCTGCAGGGAGATGAGCCCAGCTGGGAGCGCGTTCCCGAGGGATTTGCTGCGGGATGAGGGAGGGACACTCACAGATGGTGTTGGCGATGCTGCCGTAGGTGTATTTTGTCCCGAACACGGCGGCCAAGTCGCTCACGGCCTTCTTGGCCACCTCATTCTGCAAAGGAACCACCAAAAGTGGTGGGATCGAGGAGCAAGGGGATCTAGAGCCCCTCATTCCCCATCCCTCCTGCTCTAGGTTTTCCCAAAAACCCCGAATTTTTGCTGTTTGAGGTCCATCTCAGGACCCAGCTGCAGGGGCTCAATATTCGGGTTGTGTCTAACAGGAGGAGCAGGGAAGCTCCCGGGATGCTCTGCCTGACTTTTCCAGGGGGTCACAGCCCCACATTTTGGGGCCATCTCACCATTTCCTGGTGGTCAGGTGCGGGCGCCCTCCTGTACCCGTAGGGGAAGAGCAGCATCTGGGAGTAGCTGTGGATGGAGATGACGGATTTCACCTTCCCGTGGGCGCGGATGAAATCCACGATGGCTCTCACTTCCCTCTCGGAGTGGGCATGAGGGCCATGATAAGTCTCGGAGCAGGGATTGCTGCTGGAGCCGGCACCTGGAGCAGGGAGAGGAGGAGATCCAGAGGGGATCCCTCAGGAAGGGTTTCCATCCCTGGCTTTCTCTGCCCTAACAGAAAGCTTTGATGTTTTGAGGCACAAGCAATGCCCGGCGTGGGGTGGCCGAGGCCTCACCTCCAAACCCAGCGTCCCAATTTCGGTTGGGATCCACTCCGACGCAGCGGGATCCAGCGTTGACGGACCTGGTCTTGCGCCACAGGCGGTTCTAGGAGCACACGGAGACCGGAACAGGGATGTGAATCCCAACCCCTGCCCAAGCATCTCCAGGGACCTCCACTCGCCGTCCCACACGGGGAGGAACATCCCACCCCACCCAAAAACCACGGGCATCCCTGGTCGGGGACAGCTCTCGGGACAAGATCCCCCCGCAGTGTCCCCGCACTCACGGAGCTGTGGGTGAAGGCAAAGCCGTCGGGGTTGGTGACAATCTCCAGGAAGATGTCCATGCTGTCCAGGATGGCCGTGACAGAGGGGTCCTGCCCGTATTCCTGGGCGATCTGTGCATGGAGAGGAGCAGGAGCTGCCCCGGTGCCCCTCGGAGACGAGGGGATGGGACGGATGCAGGGTGTGAATCGGGGTCCCACATCCCAGGTGATGCCAAGGTCACCTTGTTGGCCGTCCAGACGCCGGTGGCTTGGGTGATCCATTCCCGCGAGTGGATGCCGGTGTCCAGCCAGACGGCCGGACGGTTCGATCCCCCGGTGCTGAACTGTGCGGGATCGTTGAGGTCGGAAAAACCCTCCGGGATCATGGAGCCCAACCTGTGCCCCATCCCTGAGTGCACTGAGCGCCACATCCAAGAGTTCCTGGGACACCTCCAGGAATGGGGACCCCAAACCTCCCTGAGAAGCCCTTTCCAAGGCCTGACCACCCTTTCCATGGAGAAATTCCTACTGATGTCCACCCTGAGCCTCCCTTGGCACAGATTCTCATCCTGAGGCCGCCTCAGGACCCACCTTCAGCACGTACAGGGGCCGGTTCTCATAGCTCTGCCCGATCTGGATCTTGCTGACCAGCTTGGGATGATCCTCCACCAGGACGTCCATCCAGTCGTAGATCTGGAGAGAGGAGCTGCTGGGTCACGGGGCTCAGCCTGGTTCTTGCCTCTGCGTTTTGAGGGCATCCAGCACTGGATGCAACAGGCAGAGCTTCCCTGGGGGAAGATCTGGTGCTTCCTTGGAGAGCTGGGACTCCCCTGGGGGAGACCTCGTGTGAGCAGGGAAAGGCGCATCACAAGGTTTTGGGAAAAGTAGAAGGAACGGTGAGGGGAAAAACTCAGATCCTCCCAACACCATCACAGCCTCTCCACCAGTCCCAAACTGGGCTCCAAGAACCCCCAAAGTGAAGCTGAAAATGTCCTCCACAGGGTGGGAGATCTCAGGAGTGCCCATGCTGGACGTGGAAGGTTTCCCAGTCTCCCATCTCAGCTAAAAGCCCCTCCAAGGAGGAGAAAGGTGTCCCAGGGAGGTCTCAGCTGTCCCCAAGAACTTCACCGCGACTGTAACCCCAGTGTGACCCCAAGCAGGACAAAGCCATCGCTCTGCAGAGAAAGGTACCTCGTCTATCGTGTGGTAGGAGGCGAAATCGAACGTCCTGGAGCTTCTCTTTACCCTCCTAGACCTCCTCATGCTTTCCTTTTCTTCATCCAGTAATACCTGGTTAGGAGGCAAAAAATAAACCAACCCCCCGCCCAAAAAAAAGCCCCAAAAACCAAGATCAAAGAGGGTGGGAGGAGCAGGGGGTTGGATTTTTCTTCCACCTCTTGATTTCCAACTTTTTGGACTTTCTCTCAGGGCTGAGCCGCAGAAGCTCGTCCTGTTCCCATCACACCCATTACCTGCACGTCCTCGATCATGACGCTGTAGGAAAAATTACGGAAATCCAGGAGTTTTTTGACTCCTTGGAGGTTGGGGAAGGGCACCCGCAGGTCCACGGGGTGGCCGGGGATGTGGGGGTGACGCCAAAAGTCCACCTGGGGAGAAGAAGCTGAGCTGAAAGGGAGAACTCGGCCCCATCCTGCGCCGGTGCTCATCCACTGAGCTCCCCAGCACCTCCAGGGGGTCTCACAGGAGCTTCCATGAAGGATCTAAAAAAGGATTTTTGGATAAATTTTGGGCCACAGATGGATGTCTGGATAGGGACCCACAGAAATGTTGCAGCCCAAGTTGTTTGAGTGTTTGTGGGACGTTCCCAGTTCATCTGAAAGAGAAGCTCTGAGCTCGAGGAGCCCCGAGTTAAATTCATATTTATGTGGTTCTAAAGGATACATCTCCAAAAGCTGGAAAATTGGATGGGATGGCAAAAGAAGGAGGGAGCCCTGGCTTCATCAGGAGGGTGCTCAGGAGCCCTCAGAGCTCACCTGCAGCTCCTCCTGCTCGCCCAGCACCCTGAGCAGGGCGATCTGCTCCTCGTTCCTGGCCGTGATGCGCAGGACCTGGTCCCTGCAGGGAGGCAGAGGGGTCACAGGGCTGGGGGGAGGCTGGGGAGGCTCCACACCAGCTCAGAGCGTTGGAAAACTCATCAATCGATGTCGAGAGGAAAAAAAACAATGCGGGTTTGGAGCAGCCATGACGGGGAGAGAGCAAGTGCTGGGGAGCCTGAGATGATCTCCAGCCTTGTTTGATCAGCTCCCAAGATGCTGGGGAACATCTCACGTGTTCTATATTCCCTAGCAGAGGTCCCAATCCAGCCTGGCTGGGCTTCCCAAGGACAGGCACAACCTCTGGAGAGGAGGAAATATTCTGTGGAGAGATGTTTTCCCACCTCGGATCAATCCTTTACCTCCGTTGGGCAGCGCTTAAAGCCGCTCCCAAAATTCCTTCACCTTTCCCCTTTCGTGCCTTTCATCCTCTTATCTCCTCATTTATCAGTTCCGCCGCCTCCCCCGGCGTGATAACAATTTCCATTTGCCGATCCGTGCCCGGGGGACTCAGGCAGGCATTAAATCCTTTTGATCTTTCCAAAATCAGGGAGCAGCCCTGACATTCCCTTGGCTCGCAGCTGCTGGGATCCCTCCTGGAGGAGATCCTGGATGGATCCCTCAGCCACGGCATCGCGGCCGAGGAGGAAGCAAAGCAGGAAGGAAAATGGGTCGGTCACGTCTCGGAATATCCCGAGCTGGAAGTGGGATCAAATCCAACTCCAGGCTCTGCCCAGACACCCCAACCAGCCCACCCTGTCCTTGAGAGCGTTGTCCAAACGCCCCTGGAGCACTGGCAGCCTTGGGAATGTGACCATTCCCTGGGGAGCCCAGCATGCCCTGGATGAGGAACCTTTCCAGATATCCACCCTAAACTCCCCTGGCACAGCTCCATCCCTTCCCTGGGTCCTGTCCCTGGTCAGGAGCTCACCAGCTCTGGCTCCAGCTGGTGGGACGTCCAACATCGCGGGGGAACGTTTTTATGGATAGGTTTTTCCCGACTCTGAACACGGAATTCCCACTTTCTCTACAAGTTACTGCTCATTGCCAGCCCATTCGTTCAGGCCTTTCTGGAAATGGGTTGGAGGCTTTGGGAATTTGGGGTTATCCTGAACCACCCCCCTACATTCCATGCCCCCTTCTCAGCCTCATTCCTGCACTGCACTGCGCTGTCCTTATCTCCGGGAGCTACCACCAGGATGTTTGTCCTGGAAAAGTGCTGCCCTCCCTTCTCCAGCCACATCTTGTTCTTTCCCATGGCGTGTTATTCCCAGAAATCCTTGGTTATTCCCCGAAATCCTTGGCTATTCCCAGCAATCCCTGGGTTTTATTCCCGACAATCCTCGGATGGCTCCACAGCCGTCGTGTTTGAGCCACGCACATCATCCCTTGGTCCTCTGGGATTCGACACCCCGGCAAAGCTCGGAGCGACGCCCTCAGGGTCCGGCATTCCCTAATTTCCACCTGCTGCACGCTCCAAACCTCCCTCCAAACCTGTGCCGAGACCAGATCTTTCCTAAGCTGGGGAAAAAAAAAAAAAATCCTGTCGGATTTCCATCCTTCGGGACGTCACCCTTCCGGCCGACCCCAAAGTGGTGGGGATGAGCCTCTCTCACCTGGATCCCCATCCCAGCCGTGGTGTCCCACCGCCCCCTGCTCCGGCAGGACTCACCCCACGAAGAGCTGCTCGGTGCTGGAGACCCCCAGGACGGCGAGGAAAACCAGGAAGCTCTCCATGACGGGCGGGAGCAGGACCACGGCCCCGAGGACGGACAGAACCCCTCCCGGATCTCTTCACCGGGGCCGCATCCGCCGTCCTCACGGCGACAAACAGAGCAGGCAGGAAGGGCTCCTGCGAGCCCAAATGTTTGCTTTATTTGGCAAAGTCAACACGAGAGCAGCCAAATTAGGGAGGATCTGATAACGTCTCCCTCGGTGAGCGCGTCCTGGGTGAAGCGTCCGTGCTCCCAGCTCGGAGCTGCCCTGGGCGCGGGCGGCTCCCAACCCACGGGCGTGGGGATGCGGTCACAGGAGCCCCAAAACCGCCAGGAAACAGCTCTTGGTTTCCGTGAATTTCTTCACGACACGTTGCAATGAGTGAGTCAACCATAATTACGATTACTAATGCCTGTGTAAGGGCAAGCTACTACGAAGTTAAAGCGCAGAAAAAGCGAGCATTTGAGCGTGGGCTTATTCATGATCAATTCGTTTATGCATGCACACACAGATATATAAAAAAAGCATAAAATACATTATTCAAATTGTTCATCAGGCCATTCCCAGGAGCGGGGCCACTCGGTGGGTGAAATGAAATCCCACCTCAAAGCTGATGGAAGTCGTGGAGCTCGGAGGCGCACAGGGACGTTCACCCGGGGCAAGGCTCAGACAGAAAGGCTCATTTTTGGGTAGAGAATGAATTATTTTCATGTTTTTGGTGTAAGCAGTGGCTCTGGAGCAGCTGTCACCGACCGGGGCTATCCCAGGAGGTCAGTTTGTCAGAGGTGCCTTTGTTCCCCAGTTAAAGCAGCGCCTTTGTTCCGCAGGTTACAGCAGGGCCTTTGTTGGGCCTTATCTGCGCTGCCCCCGAGCTCCCACCGCGCTCGTCAGGGATGCTCCAGTTCCTGGGCCGTGTTCCCAGGCTGGCAGGCACCTCCCAGGGCAGGTTTGTACAGCTGACGTCCTCTGTCCGTGTTTTTCTCCATTAAATCCAGGGGATTCTGGCTGCACCGAGGGCAGGAGGTGTCGTGAGGAAGGTGCCGGGCTCTGCGGCGCAGAACGGTCGGTGAGGTGGTTCCAGGATCCTCCTCGAGGTGGGAAGGGACCACGGGAGGTCTGTGTCCGACGCCTGGATGAAGCGTGGTCAGCTCTGGGGATCCACCAGGTCCCTCCTCTTTGGATCTTGGAGTCCTCCAGAGGTGGAGGCTGCACAGCCCCACCAACACCAGGTCATGCTGCTTCTCCTCCTGGTGAAAAGCATCTCCTGATGTCCCTCCTGGCTCTCCCTCCTCCCAGCTCTCGCTGTCTCTCCCATCACTCTCGTGGCTCTGTTCCCTCAGTAATCTCCTTCCTTGGGATGGGAAGGTCCCTGTTAGGTCACCCCACCCCACACCTGGTGATCTCCATCCCATGGCACACACCCTCTGTTCCTCTGGGTGCTATCCACTGCTCCAGCTCCAGATCCCTCTGCAGGCAGGGTTCCGGACCCAGATGAGCTCCCCTCACACCAGGCACTCAGACAGGAGGGGACAGGCGGCCTCAAGCCCTGGCTGGTTGGAATGAGCCCCCAAGCCAGGACGAGGCCACAGCTCCACATCCCCAGCCCGGGCTCCTCAGGCTCTGCAGTTCCTGCTCTGGAGACAAGAGCTCATCCAAGTCCAGCTGTGTGTCCTGTCCCCGGGATTTGTCATCAGTGGTTTTTAATCACCGGGCACGGGATGGGATTTTGGAAAGCTGGGTCGGTTGGGGAAGCAGATGCCACTGGATAAGGCTGTGAGCAGAGGGGCCAGGGCCACGTGGCTGCCCCAAAAAAACGTGGGTTTGCTCTCCAAAACAGCTGCTTTTAACCCAAATCCAGCCCCCTGGGGTACTTCCAGCTGCCTTCCCTGTTCCCTTCCAACAGCTCCGGGGTTTGATCGGCCGCAGCAGCGCTGTTTGCTCTCCTGCCAGGCTCCCGAGGGTGAGTAACTCACCAGCTGCTGGGGGGGTCACAAGACACCAAGATAAACCTGTCAGACTCGATAATCACCACAGCAGCAGCAGCCACCACCGCTAATCGCTGATCCTTCAGGGCCTCCTGAGCTCCCTGCTCTTAATCCCCAAGAAATCCGCAGGATGAACGAGGGAACGAGGGGCTGGGTGCTGGATCAGGGGAGGTGTCCTCCCATCTCCATCCTCCATTCCAACCACATCCACTGGGATGGTGTGGGAGGGAGCAGCCAAATATGCAGGTTTGAGGACAGTGGTCAGGGGCCTGGCAGGATCCTGAGGCCCATTAAGGGAAATTAAATTCCTTTAATCAGTTCCATAACCTGGATTATGCTGGTGAACACCAGGCCCTCTGCACCAGCCCCTTCAGCCTGGAGAGGAAGAGGCTCCAGGGAGAGCTTCCAGCACATTCCAGGGCCTGAAGGGGCTCCAGGAGAGCTGCAGAGGGAATGGGGACAAGGCCTGGAGGGACAGGACACAGGGAATGCACTGGGATTGGAAAAGGGGAGATTTGGGTGGGATCTTGGGAAGGAATTCCTGCCTGGGCTGCAATTCCCAGAGAATCCCTGGAATGTCCAAGGCCAGGTTGGACACTGGGGCTTGGAACACCCTGGGACAGCGGGAGGTGTCCCTGCCCACAGCACTGTGGATGTGTGGGCAGGGAGGGCTGTGTCCCCACCTCTCCTCAGGGATGTGTCACGCACAAGGAGCAGGACACGGATCAAACACCGCGGGGGGTTTTATTCAGCCATTTTCATCATTCCAGCCATCACAGCACGCGGAGCGTTTGAGAGCTGCCGAGCTGACTCCCAGCCCAGCTCTCAGGCAGACTTGTCCCTCACGTGCTCCATGATTTTCTTCAGGCCCAGCCAGGTCTCCTTGGCAGCAGGGATGATCTGGTTGGCGGGCAGCAGGAAGCCGTAGCGCCCGGTGTCCCTCAGCTCGAAGGCAAAGGAATATTTGATCCCGTTGTCGTAGCTCCAGTCAATGCTGCCTCCACTGGCTTGGTCTGCAAGGGAAAGGGAGATGATCCAG
Source organism: Tachycineta bicolor (assembly GCA_025960845.1). Taxonomy (NCBI): domain Eukaryota; kingdom Metazoa; phylum Chordata; class Aves; order Passeriformes; family Hirundinidae; genus Tachycineta; species Tachycineta bicolor. The sequence continues at coordinate 114,432 of JANEHK010000199.1, read as the reverse complement.
AGGGGAGAGCAGAGGAATGGTGGAGGTGTGTCATCCTGCCGTTTATATTTTGGGGAGCAGAGGAATGGTGGAGTTGTGTCATGCTGCCATTTGTATTTTGGGGAGCAGAGGAGTGGTGGAGTTGTGTCAT
>JANEHK010000199.1:79545-92667 GCA_025960845.1 Tachycineta bicolor | reverse complement strand
AAACCCCCCGCACCCCTCAATCTCAGCATCCCCACACCCGCGCACCCCAAGCACGGCGCACCCCCATTCCATCCCCGCACCGTCCCCAGGTGCAGCACGGCGCACCCCCATTCCATCCCCGCACCGTCCCCAGGTGCACCCCACCCGCGGCGGGGGCGGGCTGGGGGCGGCTCCCGGGGGCGCGCATGTCCGGCCCCGCCCGTTAAATTCCGGCGGGCCGGAGCGGACCGGGACCACCGCGCCCGGACCCGCTGCTCTCGCCATGGCCACCGACAGCGAGCCCGGCCGCCGCCGCCGCTGCTGCGGGCAGGACACGCCCGGTGAGCTCGGGGAGGGGGTCACCGGGGCCGGGCGGGCACCGCCGGGGGTGTCCCCGTCCCTGGGTCACCTCCCGAGCCGCGCAGCGGGCACCCAGCGGGATTTTCCTGCCGTGTAGCGGGCGCTGGCGGGGTCCCCGCATCCTGAGCATCCCCTGGGCGCCGCCCCGGGAGCGCTGTGTCGTCCCCGCGGGGTTTGGGGACCGAGGCGAGGCCCCAGCGCGGCGGAGCCCGGGCAGGGTCCGGGGAATGTGGCCCCGGCGTGACTCCGGCGGCTCCCGCAGATGTCCCCAAGGTCCCGGATTCCCGCGGTGACGGCGACGGCGCCCGCCGGGGCTCCCTGTGCGAGCGGCACTGCGCTGCCATCAACAACGCGCAGGGCGACCTGGGGGACCTGGGCTGTCACCTGCACCGTCCCCGTGTCCCCCCAGGTAGGTGGAGGGTGGGCCGGGTGGGGCCCTGGGGGTCCCACAGCCGCTGTGACCCCGGGTGTCGCCCACAGCCGTGTCCACCCCGTCCTGCTGCCAGCAGCACTCGGAGGAGGTGTGCGAGAGCTGCGTGGTGAAAACCACCCTGACGGCCGAGAACGCCGTGGAGGCCAACAAGCTCTCCAACAACTACAAGGTGCGTGGGGGCACCCGTGGGTGCTCCTGGAGGAACGTGGTGGGTTTTAATGATCTTCCTCTTCGCTCATCCCAAAACCAAACCCTCCTCTCTCTGCAGTTTGGCTTCAAGAAGTGGAAGAGCCACGTGACGGCGCGGCCTTGGGAGGACCGATCGGAGATTGTCAAGGAGCTCTACTCCGACCTCAACGTCATCCGAGGCTCTGGAGGTGGGTGGCCTTGGGGACACCCCCGGGTGGTGGCGGTGGCGGCGTGGGTCTGGGCAGCTGCAGGTGACTGTCCCCTCCCGCAGGGTCCACGCTGACGTGTGGGAACGTCCTTTACCTGCTGCTCTTCGGCTGGTGGCTCTCGCTCCTCTACATCCTCGTGGCTGCCGTGATGTTCGTCACCGTCATGGGGGCTCCTTACGGTGAGCTCCGAATCTGGGCGCCCCACGTGAGGGCTGGCTGAGCTCAGAGCTGCGCCCATGGGTGCTGTGGGGTCTCCTGGGTCCCTTCTCCGTGCAACGTCCCTGTAGCTGGAAGGGACACCGACGGCTGTGTCCCCACAGGGCAGCTCTGCTGGCACCTGGCCGGGTATTTCCTCTGGCCCTTCGGCAAAGTGATCCAGAAAGTGGAGGTAAGGGCGCCTCGGGAATGCCCTGGCGGGGTTTTTGGGGTGCCCTACGCGCACCTTGACGTCCCCTCTGTCCCCAGGTCCCCAAATCCCATCAGGCGTGCGAGGCCGGCGCCGGGGAGAGCTCAGCGCTGCTTGGGGGTCCCACGCCGCTGCGCTGGCGCCCGCGCTGCTGGGTGTGCGCCGGATACTGGGTGAGCCCCGCGCCGCACCCCGCGATGCCACCCCGGCGTGGCGGGGAAGGGAAGGGGCCCACGGGCACCTTCCCTCCCTCGGGGCGGACGTTTCGGGGGTGGATCCCTGAAGGCGGCCTCCCGTTCACAGCGCGGCGCCGGCACCGCGGCGTGGCTGTGCCTGGGCTACCCGGTGCTGGCGCTGGCCCACGGGCTGGTGTGCGTCGCCGCGTGGCTCCTGGTCGTCCTCATCCCCGCGGCCAAGCTGAGCGCCCGCGCCGCCTCCCGCGTGCTGCTGCTGCCCCCCGAGTGCGTGCTCGTCCGGCGCCTGAGGATGGTGGGTGATGCGGGCGGGGTGAGGGGGTCCCGCACGCCGCTCCGGGCGGGGTTTTTGGGCCGGGGGTGACGCTCCCGTCCCTCCGCAGACGGAGGTGCCTCTGGAGGGAGAGGTGATTCTCTGCTGCTACCGCGCTGCCAACCCCTACTACTACAAATACGCCGTGGACGGCATCAACGTCTTTGCCGTCAGTATCCTTGGGGGAGCCGGAGCGGGACGGGTGGGGAGCGACCCCAAATCCAGGCCCTCCGTTGTGTCCTTGACCCGGCGCTCCAGACCTGCTGCCGCTGGTGCTGGTGACGCTGGTGCTGGGCTACGTGGACAGCCCCAACCACCTGACAGGCTCTGCTGTCAAGTTCACCTTGGCCCTGCTCTCCATCATGCCGCTCTCCTACTACATCGGCATGGCCATCGCCAGGTCAGCGCCGACGGGGGACGCTCGGGGGCGGAGCGGGGACGCCGCGGCCCCGCTGACGCCCTTCTCCTCCTCTCCAGCATCTCGGCCCAGAGCAACTTCGCGGTGGGGGCGGTGGTGAACGCCACGTTCGGCTCCATCACCGAGCTCACCTTCTACATCACCGCCCTCATCAAGGGCTCGCGTGAGGGCAACCGCTGCTACGCCGAGGTGGTCAAGTCGGCGTTGACGGGGACGCTGGTGGGCTGCGTCCTCTTCGTGCCGGTGAGACGGGCGGCGGCGAGAGCCGGGAGGGTGCTGTGAGCAAAGCACTGATGGATTTGAGTTTGTTGTTGTTTTTGGTGGGATTTTTTTTCTCCGTCCCCAAGGGTCTGTGCATGGTGATCGGGGGCATCCGGCACCAGGAGCAGCGGTTCAACAGCCGCTCCGCGGGCGTCAGCTCGGCCCTGCTCTTCCTCTCTGTGGGAGGTGAGTTGGGGACGGCGGTGTCCCTGGGTTTGGGGGTCCCCGCTCCGTGTGCTGTCCCCGCTCCGTGTGCTGTCCCCGCAGGTGTCTTTGCCCCAACGCTCTTCTCCAAGGTCTACGGGAAGCTGGTCTGCGGCGAGTGCCACAACGTCACCCAGAACCCGCTGGGCCACTACCTCTGCCACAACTGTCACTTTGACCTGGTGAGTGGGGACCTGGGCCCCCAGCAGAGGAAATTTAGGGTCGGGGGTGCTCCGAGCCCCCTGGCTCTCGTGCTGGGTGGTGGCAGCAGGGCTGTCCCTTGTCCCCCGTAACCCTACTGACAGGTGCTCTCTCTGCAGATGGACAACAATGGCACCCTCTACTACAGCCACGTCCAGTGAGTGTCCGTCACCTTGGGAACAGGGCTGTCCCCACACTGGGGTGGCACCTCCTGGCTTTGGTGGTGTTCCCTCCACCCCAGTGATCCATCACCCCGTTTCCTCTATCCCTGGGGAAGTCCCCTGGGGTCTCCATGCCCAGACCCTGGTGGTGCTGACGGTGTCACCTGTGTCCCACAGACCCCTGGTGTACACGGTGTCCATCCTGCTCCCTGCTGCCTACCTCGTCGGGCTCTTCTTCACCCTCAAAACGCACACGCACATCTACGACATCCACGTCAGCGACTGTCACAGTGAGTGTCCCCGGCTGTCCCGGCTGCAGGGCCGGCTCTTGCCGCCGCTCCGGAGCGTCCCACGCGTCTCCGCTCTCTCCCCAGTGCCTGGCCACCACCACAGCGCCGTGGTCCACTGGTCCCGCTGGCGGGCCCTGGTCATCCTCCTGCTCTCCACGCTCTGCATGTCGGCCTGCGCCGACCTGGCCACGGAGCACATCAGCCCCATCCTCACCAACTCCACCATCTCACAGGTGAGCTGGCTCTGGGTGTCCCCCAGGACCAAGAGGTGTCCTCCAGGGATGGACACCCGTCCTGGAGGCCCGAAAGCAGCCCAGGCTGATGTCACCTCTTCCCTGCAGTATTTCATCGGTGTCACCGTGCTGGCAATGGTGCCCGAGCTGCCGGAGATTGTCAACGGCATCCAGTTTGCCCTGCAGAACAACCTGAGCTTGAGGTGAGACGGCTCCAAGGATGAGTTTTGGGGTGGTTCCTGTGCCCTCTCCCAGTCCCATCACCGTGCCTCGGTGCCCACAATGGGCTATCCAGCCACTGGTGGGTCAGGTTCTGTGTCACCTTGTCCTCAAGGAGACTTAACCACCCCAAAAAAATGCTGTCAGAACTGGGCTGGGCTCTGTGGTTTGGGATTTTCTCACGCAGAGACCCGGTGCCTGGCAGCCCTTAAGTTGTCCTTCCTCCCCAGCATCGAGATCGGGAACTGCATCGCGGTGCAGGTCTGCATGCTCCAGATCCCCATCCTGGTGCTCTTCACCATCTTCTACGTGAGTAGCCCCAGGAGAGCCCTGGGGGGACCTCCTGCAGCAGGGCTGGAGGGGACACGGTGTCCGTGGGACATGGAAAGGACACGGCCGCCCTTCCCAGTGTCTCCCCTCTGCTCAGGGCAGGGAGGTGGGGTCAGGCATCTCCTGGTGCTGTGCCCAGCCCGGGCACGTGTGGCAGAGGGGATTGAAGGGGTGGCACACAGGTCCCCAGGCAGAGTTCAGGGCAGGGTTGGCCGTAAACCCCAAATCCTCTTCCTCGCAGCCGACCAACTTCACGCTCGTCTTCAGCGACCTCCATGTCTACGCCAGCATGTTCAGCGTGGTGCTCATGAACTACATCTTCATGGATGGCAAATGTGACTATTTCCAAGGTGACCGCCTCCCACGGGGCTGCTCTGGGATTTGGAGTACCCCCATATCCCCCGGGATGTGGGATGGGGGCTCTGGCTCCAACCCTGGGGTCACCTGCTTTCAGCCTGTGGTGACCTGAGCGCTCCTGGGGGAGTTGACCACCTTGGAGCTGTCCCCCCGCAGCAGCTCCAAGGGGGATCGCTCCCATTTCCCCCTTTAAAAGGTTTTAAACTCCCTTTTAATGGACATTTCGTGGAGAATCCAGCCCACACCAAGTCTTAAAACCCATGTCCCTCCTTGCTCCAGGGAGTAACTCCCTCCACCTCTCTGTCTGCCCCAGGCACGGTTCTGGTGATGGTTTACTTCATCCTCCTGGCTGTGTATTTCTTCGCCCCCTCGCCCAGCGGCTGCTGAGGTTGGGATTCTCCTTTCTCCAACCCCCTCGTTGGGATCAGCACCCATCAAGACCTTTTCCGGTGTCTCAGGGACTCGGCCGGGCTGGCTCCGGTCTGGAAGCGCCGTTTCCTGAAGCTCCTGCTGCTGCTGGGTTCCTCCCCGTGGGGGCTTCAGGGATGGGAAGGGTGGTGGCAACGGAATCGCTCCCAAAAAATGAGGAGTCTCCAGCCCTCACTCTGGAAGGCTGGAAGGAAAACTGTCCTTAGTGGAGGGCCTGGAAGGGGATTTCTGCGTGTCTCGAGGACAGAGCCCTCCCTGGGGATTGTGCTGCACTGAGGAGGTGCCTGACAAGTTCCTCATCCTCCTGGGCCTGGGAATTGCACATGGGATGTTTGATGGCACCAGAAATTGCACCCAAAGGTATTTTCAGGTGTTTTGTCATTAAAGCAGTTTTGTACGAATCAGGAACAAGTTTGTTTCTCCTTTTGAATGAGCCTCAGGCACTGGCCTGGGCCCCTCTGTGGCCACCATTCCCTGTCCTCTGTCACGGGGGCCTCCAGCTTTCTCTGTGAGCCTCCCAAAATTCCAGCTCCCTTCCAGCGTGGTCCTGACTGTCCTTGGTCCTCCTGGCTTTGGGGTCTGCACCAGACTCCTGAGGGAAGGGTCAGGGAGCGCTCCTGGTGTTGTCCATAGGATGGGACAGGCTGAGGACATCTCCCTCCATGCAGGGAAACGCTGGTGGATGTGGTGAGAGGACGAAGTTGGGGCTCGGATGGATTTATTATCTTTAAAAACAAAAATAACCCCAAAAGCAAAACCCTGACAGATCCATTAAGACAGGCAAGGAGGCTCTGGTGCCTCTTCCTGCTCCATCAGAAACAAGGAGTCTGAAAGGGTGGGCAGCCCTGAGTGAGGCAGGAAGCAGCCTGGGACTGCCCACAAAGCAGCTCGTTAGGGATTAATGAAGCTGCTGTATGAAGCCTTTTTTGTGTCCCCAGTGAGGCAGCAGAGGCGATCCCACTGTCCTCAGCCTGGGACATTTGGGAGCATTGCCCAGTGAGGACAGAGAAGGAGGGAAAAGGGAGGGGGGAGAGCAGAAGCTGTCGGAGCTCAGTGCCATCATCTTACGGAGGTTGAACAAACGCCTCTCCTGGGGTGAGGGATGCTCGGGGGCTCTGTTCTGAGCTGGATTTCCCTGTCCCCATCCCAGGCAGCACTGTGGACGCTCTCATCCATCAGTTGCTGCAGGTGCTGGATCCTTTCTCTCTCCCCTAGGGAACTGGAATTAAAACTTTTCCCCACAGGCAGTTAAAGCCCCCTCAGCAGGAGCTGTGAGCTCAGAGCTTAAACAAAGTCATTTTTATAGGAAGAGCGGCTCCCAAGGACCTTGTGTCCCTCATGCAGCAGCCAGTGGAGGTTATGGAATGGGAAAGAGCCCTGTAAAAATCCAACACTGGGTGAGGCTTGCATAGCTTTTATCAGCAAAAGGGAAGTCCTTGGACCTCCGTGGTTTTCTTGGTGATGCTTTCCCAGCTCCTGTGGGCTGGAGGTGATCTGCAGGGATCAAATCCAACTGCTGGCCCCGCTCAGGACACCCCAACAATCCCACCCTGGCTCTGAGAGCGTCGTCCAAACGCTCCTGGAGCGGTGGCAGCCTTGGAGCGTTGCCGCATTATGTGAGCTTTTTGTGATGTTTACAGTCCTGTAGCTGAGATTCCTACGTTTGTACTGTAAACAATCAGTGTTTTCTACATTCCTTTCTGCTGAGGAACACTGACTGACTTCCAACCTGGCCAGTGGGATGGAGAGTGGTAACCTTGTTCTCCAAGCCCTTGTTCAGAATCTGTGTAAGCGAGGTCTTGAACAATAAACTCTTTCCTTCAGCGTTCCTGGAGTCAGATTCTGTATCCATTCGTGTCCTCTAGCGACATTGGAGCTGTGCCCGTTCCCCGGGGAGCCTGGGCAGAGCAGGACAATGCCCTCCCTTGCTGCTGTCTGTCCCTGATGTCCCCAGGACAGAGATGTCCCTCCTGGCTCCAGGGCACTGCTGCCTTCCCACCACCCAGGACCTCCAGGTCCCTTCCCACAGCTGCTCCTCAGCCTGTCCTGGATGCACTTTGCTGAAGATTCCATCTCCTGGCTTCCCTGGATCATCCAGGTGGGTTGTGCTGTTCTAGCAGGAAATCTGGGTGGCCAAGCAGGAATTAATTCCCTCTCCTGGCTGTGACCGATGTCCGTGTTGTTCACTGGAGGTTTTTTTCCCTGATACTTCCCAGAATTATCTTTTCCAGGATTTTACCAGGCACTGAAGTGAGACTGACAGCCCTGTGGCTTCCAGGGTCATCCCTTGAAACTTGGGACCAGCTCCCAGCCAGCTGAGCCCTCCCCAGAGTCCCAAGACTGCTCCAGAATTGAGAGAGGCTTCATGACAACCTCAGAGAAAGCTCCAGAGTAAGGAAAACCCAAGAACCTGAGAGATCCAGCCTTGGATGGCTCCAGTATCACCTTGCTCTTGGAGGTGAGAGAAAATCCAGCACGGGGATGAGCAGGCTGCTCCAGGACAAAGATGGAAGGGCAGATATTCAGCCCCAGGGTTTGGGGTGGAAGAAGGAGCTGGAGAAATGGTCCTGCAGGTCACGGCAAGGCAGGGCAGGAGAGCAGGGAGCCCTTCCCCAGCCCAGAGCTGCCAGGGAGGCTGGGAAGGTGCTGAAATGTGCAATTCCTGTGAAGGTGCAACTCAGGGAAAAGAGGCACCAGAGCTCCAAGCAGCTCCCACCGCTTCCTGCGGTCCAAGCACAGCCACAGCTGTGAGGCCCAACCTTTGTTTTTCTGAGCCTTGAGGGGAAAAAAAAGCAGCAACTGAGGCTGGAGAAGGAGGAAAATCTATTCCCAAGGCCAGGGGAAGCTTAATTTTGGGACAAGAGGAGAGTTCCCTGTGTGGGGGGCAGTGGCTCCAGCAGAGGCAGCGCCTTTGGAGTAACAATGTGAAGACAAAGCTATGGTTTATTTAAACACAAATGCAATCTCTTAAAAAGAAACTAAAACCCCAGAGTGTGACCTCTGCCTTTGATGAAGAGGAAAGCATCAAGGGAAAAGCTGATTTTTAAAAACAAAAGGCACTTAAAAATGGGCTCCAACTGAAAAGGATTTTGCACGAACCTCACGCCTGGAGCTGCTTAAGAGTTCAGTGGCCACTTAAATTCAGCGTAGAGAGCACAGGAGGACCAGAGCCACCTTTTCCTGTGCACAGACAATCCCTGCTCCCACCAGGAGGGAGAGATGTTCCCCCTCCTCTTTTCTGGATGCTGTATTTCCCGAGCTTGAGCGATCCACGAAGCCACTCCCCAACCCAGCTTTAAATCCCATCTCTCACCCTCAGGGGAACGCGAAAACAACAAGAAAAAGGCCAATTTGGGACGTGCGAGAGGAAGGAAAACCAAAAGCTGGGAGCTGCTGAGACCCAGGGCTTGGCTGAGCAGGTTCAAAGAGCTCTGAAATCTACGGGGAGGTGAGTCTTTACTGTAAAGCTCGTTCCGGGTGCAAAGCCAGCAGAGAAGGTTCAAAAAGCCTCAGGCAAACCTCTTCCCTCCCCACCCCCAGTAAACAACACCGTAGCCCCTGCAAGTGGCAACTTTTTCCCGGTTTTCCAAGCAAACCTTTCAGCAGGAAAAGGGGGAGGAGAAAACACAGACGCAGCAGCAGGGAAAAAGCTGCAGGGCGACGTTCCAGCCGTCTCCGGAGGCTCGGGGATGGGGAGGTGCCCACGGAACGCATGCAGGGCCGAAGGAAACCGGGTGGCTTCGGAGAGGGGGAGCTCAGCTGGGCGGCAGGGACGGGGTTCTGGATGGGGTTCTCCAAAGCCAAAGAAGAGGCTGGTGGCGGTTCCGCAGCGAAGGGCCCTGGCTGGGCGCGGCGAGGCGAAGGCGGACGTGTGCGAGCACAGGCTCGGACATTCAGCAGCTCCTTAAGCTCCCCGATTAATTTGCAAGCGTGTGCTGATGGCTGCTTAGTCTCAGAAAACGCTTTTTTTTTTGATTAATGGTGTGACTTAGAGCTCCATAAATAAAAAGGGGATTGATTTTTTTTTTTTTTCCCTATTTTTTTTTCCCCCCCCCCCCCCCATGACTAAAAGTAACAATGTCTGGAAAGGCATCGATGTATTTTTTGCTGAGTAAGGCCTTGAGCAGGTTCCTCCATGTTCTTAGCAAGACCATCCGTGGAATCCATAAATAAGGGGGTGGGGAATTCTTCCAGGTGTGCCGAGTCTCGGACAGAAGCGGGAGACGTTCCTCATTTTAGCCGCTCCACGAGTCCCTGCGTCAGTCCGAGGTGCAAAAGCTGGCATCTGGAGAGAGTTGCTAGGTGAGGGAAAGATTCCAGGAGCTTCTCCCAGCACAGTTCCAGCAGGCTGGGCACCACCAGCCACATTTTGAACAGGGAGCCAGTCCGTTTGTTTTCGTGGATGTTGACCACCCCTCCGTGGACGTACATGCAGCCAGCCTGGGTGGGGAAAAGGGGGCACAGGAGTTACAGAGCTGGGAAAAGCAGCACTGGGCTGGCCCCAAATTCCACCTGACACCTTCAGCAGAGGTGGCACTGCCTCTGGGATCCTCTAACCAAGGCAGGAATTGCTGCTGGAGGGGCCCTGTCTCATCCTAAACCACATACCCAGCACCTCAGCGTGCTGCGCTCTGAATTTCAGGTGATTTCTACCCCAAGAAATCCATTTTAGGAGCGTGGCAAACTGCTAATGAAAGCAGTACAGAGCCATAGCCGTGTTTTCAGCTGCGAAGAATGTATTTTTAAACTACACCCACCTCACACAGACATCCTGCATTCCCCTGGCTCAGCACAGCCCTGCTCCAGGGATGACAGGAACGCAGAGAGATGGGGAAAACCCAGCTGCTGAGTAGGATTTTTTGGTTGGGTTTTTTTTTTTTTTTTTTTTCCTTAAGCTGGCAAAGAAAGGGCATTTCTGCTATCCAGGGAGTCACAGAGCTGCCTGGGAAACACCTTTATCAGGCTTCCCAGGAAAAGCTGCGTTTATAACAGTCCCCAAATGAAGTGACACCAAGGAACGTGATCTCTGCCCTGAGGAGCTGAAGGCACAGCCAAAGGCATTTCTTGCTGCCCGTTAGTTATCAATCCCAGCCTTCTACTCATGGCCAAAAGCTCTGGCAACACCAGCATTCCTTAGTGGTTTCCAAAGGATTGGAAACAGCTTCATCTAATCTTTCACCTCAGGCTGCTCTCAGCAGGATAAAATCGCTTTACTCAGTGAGTATTTGTGCTTTTTTTTTTTCCTTCTCTTTTCCTTTTACAAGCAGCAACTGCTGTTCCCACGCAGAGTTTGAAAGCTCAAACTCTTTATCGTTTCTTCCAGAAAGCAAAACCCACGGGTGTGGAACCACTCTCTCAACCAGCAGCAGGAGGAAGAGCCTCCCAAAAGCTGCTGCAGCCACTGGAGGTCACTTCCTTGGGAACGTCAGCTCCATTCGCAGCCCGCGCCAAGGTCAGAGCGCTGGGGCGGAGGATCCCAGCTCCGGAGGGACGAAAGGAGTCACTCACCGGGGTGACAGCGGCGCAGTGGAAGTACGCAGGCTCTGGCATGGCAGCTGGGAGCTTGACCCACTGGAAAGTTTGGAGATTCAGCTTCCAAACGTCTCCCAGAATCACCTCTCCGTTGTAGCCCCCGCACACGAACACATCTGCGAGGGAGGAGAGGTGAGAGAGGGATCAGGGATCGCCTTCCCCACACAGCTTTGGGATCAGTAATTGTTTGACCTCAACAAAGGCTCTCAGGATCAACCAAATCGGGCCCACCACGAGGTAGAGGTCACTTAAAGGTTCCCAGAGTGGTTTGGGAATTTTCCCAGAGTGGGAAAGGAATTTAAGGATCACCCAGTGGCACCCCTGATACCTCCCACTGTCCCAGGCTGCTCCAACCTTTCCTTGGACATTTCCAGGGATCCAGGGAATGATCCACAGCTGCTCTGGCAATCCCAGCCCAGGCAGCAATTCCTGATTCCCAAGATCCCATCCAGTGCTGCCCTCTGGCCCTGGGAGCCATTCCCTGTGTCCTGTCCCTCCAGGCCTTGTCCCCAGCCCCTCTGCAGCTCTCCTGGAGCCCCTTTAGGCCCTGGAATGTTCTGGAAGCTCTCCCTGGAGCCTTCTCCTCTCCAGGTGAGCACCCCCAGCTCTCCCAGCCTGGATCTCTGGGAACTGAGGGGCTCCAGCCCTGGAGCAGCTCCATGGATTCCTCTGGATTCTCTGCAGCAGCTCCAGGTGCTGCTGCCGTGTCCCCAGGGCTGGGGCAGCTCTCAGCTGGGGTCTCACCTGAGAGGGGCAGAATTCCTCCCTGCCCACAACCCCAACCCCACCAGCCTCAGGGCTCAATGCCCCTGGAAGCAGGAGAGCATTCCCTCTTTTCCTAACCGAGCTGAGTTCTCAGAACTCTGGGTTTGAGCAGATCCCAGGGATTTTAAACCCACGGGGAACAGCCCCAGCTCCCAGTCCTGCCTTGCTCCCAGCTTTGCCCAAGCTCTCAACTCAGAGGCTGCCAAACCCTGCTGGTGGACTGGAAACATCTCCCAGCTCCTGCTTTACTTTTTTTTTTTTTTTTTTTTTTGGCACAATCAACACTCCTAGGAAATACAATCCAGCATTTCCCTCCACCCTTCAACAGAGAGCACTCAGCCACTGCTCTGAAGGGTTTGGAAAAGAGGGATCAGGATTGTGACAGGTTTTTTTTTTTCAGTGCAGAAGAAAGAGTGGTGCCAGCTGGGCAGCTTAAATCCTGTTAGGGAGGAAAAAAAAGTCCTCTTCCAGAAAAGCCACGGGTTCCCTGCAGCTCCCCCCAACTCTCCCCTGCTTGGTTGTACAAGATACATTGATTTTCCAGAGGTAAGTCTTACCATTTTTTATCTGGACACAGCTGTGGCATCTTCTGGCTGCTGGGAAGCCTGGAGAGAATAAATTTAAATGTATGGATCAGCAATAATTGTTTTAAAGTGCTTGTGCAAGTGGCGATTTTGTCTCAACATTTAATCTTTAAGGGGTTCTGCTTTCCTGCTATCCCCAGGTGTAAAAGGTATAATTTTAAGCCTAATTTTATAATTAGGTTTGATTCCTAATTCCTCTCCAGGGAAGGAAGCAAACTGCTGGAATTTAGTTCCCCAGAGCCTCAAAGGGAGCAGGGATGATCTGGATCCTCTGGGAGCAGATCCAGGCACTGTCACCTTTCCCAAGCAAGGAGAGAGGGAAGCCAGGCTGCCAAATTCCCTTGGATGGGTTAATCCTCAGTGCTGAAGCATCGGCAGGATCTCCAACTCAGCATTAAATCACACATTGAACAAGAAAACTTCCTTTTCAAGCACCTCGGCCGCTCTGCTTTTACAGGGAAAGAAGGGAAATTCCAAGCTCACCGACTTTCTCGTGAGGTTTTGTGGTGATCTCCTCCCAGGTGTTGGTTTCCAGGTTGTAGGCGTGGATCTGGAGGGGAAAAGAGGAGCCATGAGATGCTCTGGCAGCACCAGGGTGATGAAGCCACGGGCTCTGACCCATCAGAAATAAATCCCATTTCTTCATTAAGAGTAAAGCCAAAAATAGCTGATCCCAGGCAGTGACTAAGCAGGTCTAAAAATCACCTTCCAAGCTCCATCCCAGTTCTGCTATTTCAGCCCTAGGGCTGAAAAAAAACCCCAAACCTGAAGAGAATATTTAATTGGTGCAGGTCTTTTTCAAAGAGCTGGACCAATTAAAATCCACACCCTCGAGTTCTCAGAAGGACTTAGAAATACTTTTCTCCTGCTGCACTTCGGGAGAAAAATGGGACAAGGGAGAGATAAAATGTCACATTAAGTGCTGCAGACTCCACTTTTTTGGAAGCAGAGCACTATTTAAAGTGACCAGAGATTCATCACCAGGACATTCTGTGGCAAATCCAGGTTTTACAGAAACAGGAGAACAATCTGCTCCCAATTATCTTTTTTTTTTT
>JANEHK010000199.1:62269-75450 GCA_025960845.1 Tachycineta bicolor | reverse complement strand
GGTAAAAAGGAGATCTCAGCCTTTGAGACAAAAATTATTTTAGAGAGAAAAGTGATTTGAAGCCCTCAGCTCTTGGGGTAGAAAGGAGATCTCAGCCTTTGAGACAAAGGTGATTTTAGAAAGTGATTTGAAGCCCTCGGCTCCTGGGGTAAAAGGAGATCTCTGTTTTGATACAGAGACAATTTTAGAGACAGAAGAAGAGAATCCTCATTTTGTACTGGGAGAATCATCCTTAAACAGTTCCTCACAGCTGAGAGGGCCACGAGCAGCCAGAGGAAAGGCTGCTGATGGCTGGGGCTGCACAATCTGCAAAAAAATCCCAGGAGCTGCAGATTTGTGACATCAGGAGCCACCAGAAAAGACCTGCAAAAAACCCCAGGAGCTGCAGATTTGTGACACCAGGAGCCACCAGAAAAGACCTGCAAAAAACCCCAGGAGCTGCAGATTTGTGACATCAGGACCCACCAGAAAAGACCTGCAAAAAACCCCGGGAGCTGCAGATTTGTGACATCAGGAGCCACCAGAAAAGACCTGCAAAAAACCCCAGGAGCTGCAGATTTGTGACATTTGGAGCCACCAGAAAAAACCTGCAAAAATCCCCAGGAGCTGCAGATTTGTGACATTTGGAGCCACCAGAAAAGACCTGCAAAAATCCCCAGGAGCTGCAGATTTGTGACATTTGGAGCCACCAGAAAAAACCTGCAAAAAGCCCCAGGAGCTGCAGATTTGTGACATCAGGAGCTACTAGAAACAACCTGCAAAAATCCCCAGGAGCCACCAGAAAAGACCTGCAAAAAACCCCAGGAGCAACAGATTTGTGACATTTGGAGCCACCAGTGAAAAAACCTGCAAAAAATCCCCAGGAGCTGCAGATTTGTGACATCAGGAGCCACCAGAAAAGACCTGTAAAAAACCCCAGGAGCTGCAGATTTGTGACATCAGGAGCCACCAGAAACAACCTGCAAAAAGCCCCAGGAGCTGCAGATTTGTGACATCAGGAGCCACCAGGAAAGACCTGCAAAAAAACCCCAGGAGCTGCAGATTTGTGACATTTGGAGCCACCAGTGAAAACACCTGCAAAAATCCCCAGGAGCTGCAGATTTGTGACATTTGGAGCCCCCAGATACAATCTGCAAAAATCCCCAGGAGCTGCAGATTTGTGACACTGGGAGCCACCAGAAAAGACCTGCAAAAAACCTCAGGAGCTGCAGATTTGTGACACTGGGAGCCACCAGAAAAAACCTGCAAAAAAACCCAGGAGCTGCAGATTTGTGACACCAGGAGCCACCAGTGAAAAAACCTGCAAAAATCCCCAGGAGCTGCAGATTTGTGACATCAGGAGCCACCAGAAACAACCTGCAAAAAACCCCAGGAGCTGCAGATTTGTGACATTTGGAGCCACCAGTGAAAAAACCTGCAAAAATCCCCAGGAGCTGCAGATTTGTGACATTTGGAGCCACCAGACACAATCTGCAAAAATCCCCAGGAGCTGCAGATTTGTGACACTGGGAGCCACCAGAAACAACCTGCAAAAAACCCCAGGAGCTGCAGATTTGTGACAGTGGGAGCCACCAGAAAAAACCTGCAAAAGACCCCAGGAGCTGCTGAATTAATCCCTGCAGTCACAGTCTAGCCAGGTAAAAGCCTGAATTCAGAGTCTCCAAACTAATACTTATAGCCATAGTCTAGCCAGGTAAAACCCTGCAGTCAGAGTCTGCAAATTAATCCCTGCAGTCACAGACTAGCTGGGTAAAAGCCTGAATTCAGAGGCTCTAAACTAATCCCTGCATAGTTTAGTCAAGTAAAAGTGTGCAATCAGAGGCTGTAAATTTACATCTGGAGTCAGAGTCTCCAAACCAATCCCTGCAGTCACAGTCTAGCTGGGTAAAAGCCTGAATTCAGAGTCTCCAAACCAATCCCTGCAGTCACAGTCTAGCTGGGTAAAAGCCTGAATTCAGAGTCTCCAAACCAATCCCTGCAGTCACAGACTAGCCAGGTAAAAGCCTGAATTCAAAGTTTCTAATTTAATCCCTGCAGTCACAGTCTAGCTGGGTAAAAGCCTGAATTCAGTCTCCAAACCAATCCCTGCAGTCACAGACTAGCTGGGTAAAAGCCTGAATTCAGAGGCTCTAAACTAATCCCTGCATAGTTTAGTCAAGTAAAAGCCTGCAATCAGAGGCTGTAAATTTACATCTGGAGTCAGAATCTCCAAACCAATCCCTGCAGTCACAGACTAGCCAGGTAAAAGCCTGAATTCAGTCTCCAAACCCATCCCTGCAGTCACGGTCCATCTGGGTGTCCTAAGGTGACTTTATGATGCTTGTATCTCTAATCGTCTGTTCTGTCTGTGTTGGATTTGGGGTTTTTTTCCCCCCAAATTTACCTTAAACCAAGACATTAGGTAAAAGCCTGCATTCAGAGAGTCTGTAAAATAATCCCTGCAGAGAGAGTTCAGCAGGAAATATCCAGCAGTCAGAGACTGGAAGGGAAACCCAGAGCAGGAGCTTGCTGCAGGCAGAGTCGAGGAATGGTGGGGGTCAGGATGGCTGAGCTGTGAAGGGGAATAACCCAGGACCCTTCTCATGATGGCTGAGCTGTGAAGGGGAATAACCCAGGACCCTTCTCATGATGGCTGAGCTGTGAAGAGGAATAACCCAGGACCCTTCTCATGATGACTGAGCTGTGAAGGGGAATAACCCAGGACCCTTCCATGCTGTGATGAACAAGAAGTCTGTGTCTCATTTCTACCCTCTAACAAGAGAGCTGCTGGAGCACCACAAGAGGATTCCAAAGGGAGCGCCTCTGCAGCAGGAGGAAATGCTGGGAAAGGGACGATCTGTGTGTCACCATCTCAACCCTGGCCAGCGTGGCAATCCCTCCACAACAGCCGTTTCTGAGGTATTTGATAAAATCCCTCTTTTTTTTCATTCTGTTTGGTAAATTTCGCTCAGGAAAAAAAAAAAAAGGATTTGCTTTCCCTCCTACAAAAGCCTCTCAGTGACTTCCCCTTTTTGTACCTTGGATCTCAAGAAGACTTTGTCTTTAAGTCACTTTAAGTGATGCAGGTCTGACAGAACAGGGAAAATCTGCTCCTAAATAAAGGTGTTTGCACTGAGCAGGAGCAGGGAACCCAGCTGGGATCCTACAGGCAGATGCAGCCATTCCCAAAAGGGATCCCTCCGCCTGCCCACCCCTAAAACCCGACGGAAATAAAAGCAGGGAGGACAATTCCAGCTCAGGTCTCAACTGGAACAGACAAAAAGATGGATTCAGCCAAGGAAAACCTAACCAGGAATATTCTTGGACAACAGAAATCAAAGTCTTGGCTGACAAGTGACCGAAGCAAACCCAAACAAATCTGTGACCTTCACCTCCCACCTGCTCCCACAGACTTTTTACGGATTTTAGGATGGAAAAGGAGCCAGGGGAACACCTAATTAGGACTCAGCATATTTTCTTCTCGTTCCTAGCAGTGAATCTGACACCGCAAAAAAAAAACCCTAAAAAAAACCACCCCCGAGGTAAGAAACATTTTTCCTACAGCAAAAGTGAAAGAAATTATTTGCCCAGACCTAATAATGAGCTGAGCACAAGCAGCTTTGCTTAATCATGTCTAACTCTGGTCCAAAATTAAGCTGCTCTCCAGGGTTCAGGCAAAGTTTTGACAGATTTGGGGTGTTTCCAGGAATAATTGTGTCTCGCAGCAATTCCCACTTAGAAAACGAATAAACCCTGGCTGAAAAAAAGGAGGGGAGGAAAGTTAAGGAATTAAAGGGAAAAATCTGTAGTGGGGACATGGATTGGGGCACAGAAGAGGGGGATTTCCCACGTCCTAATTTAAAAGGTGTTAAGGAATCAGGAGTTCAGATATTGTATTAAATCTAGATTTTATTTCCCTCTAGTTCTAACACTTGCTGTGAGAATTTTCCAGAGGGAAGAGAGGAGAATAAGGCTGAGTTTTATATAAAGCCAATAAACGAAAGGTAAGAGGAGCAATTCCAAGAAAATAAATTAAAAAGCACCACCCAGGAGGCCTTCACTGCCATCCACTTCCCAAAATTAAATAGGGAAGGCACCCGACTCTGGCAGAAATCCCAGTTTTCAACAGCAAAAGGGATCACACATCCCTGGAAGTGTCCAAGGCCAGGCTGGACAGGGCTTGGAGCACCGTGGGATAGTGGAAAGTGTCCCTGTCCATGGCAGGGGCTGGCACTGGATCATCTTTCAGAGCCCTTCCAACTCCTGCCCATCACTGTCTTCAAAGATTCCTCCAACTGTGTCTTTTTTAAGGAAAGGAGCTGTAAAAGCTGGATCTGTTCGAGGGTTAATCCCGACGAGTTCCTCCAGCAGCCGAATTCCACGGCCCCAGTAGAGAGCTGGGTTTCCATTTAATTAGGACTCACTGGATGATTCACAGCTCCTGCTGAAATTCGGGAGAGGTTTAGAGCTGGTTTTGCTCCAGCCACGAGCCAGTCCCACAGGTGTAACTTTTAGATGGGAAAATCCCGGGATTTGCTGAGCATCCGCTCCGTCGTGAGCAAAGGCCCCCAAAACACCCAGAGCTCAGGGAGGCACAGCAAGGCCCCATCCCTGTGAAAAGCTGGAACTCACCAGGCCCTGCCCTGAGCTCCTTGATGCTGGACATGGAGAGCAGCAGGATGTACCAGGTTTGTGTGGAAGAGGTTGTAAAGTTATGGAAAATGGCTTTAAAATGGAGGGATGGATGGGTATAATCTGGGAAGCACCCAGATTAACATTCCAGAGAGAAGCGGGAAGGAAGGATGGGAAGGTGCATTTCCAAGGAGGCTCCTTTTCCTTAGTCCTTTAGAGGGCAAAAATGGCAACAGTAAAATGTTCAGGGAAGAAGTTCCACAATCAGGATGAGAGGGAACGGCCTCAGGCTGGGCCAGGGAAGGCTCAGGTTGGGCATCAGCAGGAATTTCCTCATGGAAAGGGTTGTTAAATGTTGGGAAGGGGCTGCTCAAGGAGGTTTGGAGTCCTCATTTCGGGAGGTGTCCAAGGAATTGCTGGATGTGGCACCCAGGGCTCTGGGCTGGGGACAAGGTGGGAATTGGTCATGGATTGGATTGGATGCTCTGGGAAGGTTTTTTCCAACCCGACGGATTCAGTGATTCCAGGCTGAAACATCACCACGGGGACATAATTAAGCAAAGTCCTAATTAAGGGCTGAGCCATCAGACAGAAACTGGCTGGGCACTGACCTGCCAACACCCTGCGAAATTCCCTTTGACCAGCGATTCACTCCACGAGCTCCGAGGAGCTGCTGGATTGACAATTCCAAGCTGTTCCTGACTGAACTCCTCTCCTGCAGGAGCTGTAATTAGGACACTAGGGGATGAAACAAGGAGGTGTTTCCAGATGTGACACTGGAGAAAAGGGGGATCGGGGGAATTTCTGGCTCTGTACAAGTCCCTGACAGGAGGGGGCAGCCGGGGAGGGGTCGGGCTCTGCTCCCAGGGAACAGGGACAGGAGCAGAGGGAATGGCCAGGGGAGGTTTGGGTTGGGTTTTAGGGAAAATTCCTCCATGGAAAAGGTTGGTCAGGCACTGGCAGAGCTGCTCAGGGAGGTTTGGAGTGCCCATCCCTGCAGGGATTTCCAAGTGGATGTGGCACCTGGGGACATGGGCGGCCTTGGCAGAGCTGGGGATGGTTGGACTCAGCATCTGAGAGACCTTCTCCAACTGATTCCAGGAATATGAAGTTGTTTTGAGCCTACTGAAACCATCCTTTTTCTTCTGATTGCCAGAAACCCCCCAAAAATCCATTTATATCTCCAAGGTGGGTGTGGAGAGGAACGGGGCTGGCCTGCTCAGTGACAGTAGGGCACAGACTGAAACACAGGAAATTCCAGCTGGACACAAGGGAATCTTCTGCTTTGAGAATGGTGGAGCACTGATCAGGCTTCCCAGAGCAGCTGTGGCTGCCCCTGGATCCCTGGACGTGTCCAAGGCCAGGCTGGATGGGCTTGGAGCAGCTTGGGACAGTGGTGGCACTGGATGGGCTTTGAGACCCCTTCCCACCCAAACATTCCACATTCCTTTAACAGTTCCCTTTTTTTTTTCCAAGTTAATTTAATCCCAATATCCACCCCAGGATCATCTGCAGCACTTTGAGTATCTCGAAGCTCTTCCTGTCAGGATAACAGGAAAAGGAAGAGCACCAGCCAACAGCCTGAGCCGTTATCAGGGTGTCCCAAACAATGCTGCCTCTTCCCATCACTCCATGATTTCAATCCCACACATCCCAGGGCGAGGCCATCCCAGGGGATGCGTGTTACACCACCACAGCACCAGCACCGCCACCGGCAGCAGAATTCCTGCTTCAAGCCCTAGCTTTGGAAATACAAAGGGAATAACTAAACCCCAAAAATCCTTGGCTTTGGAGCCTCCCATTTCCCAAGTCCCACATCTGTGGTGAACGTCCCAGGGCTGAGCACGTGTCCTTTTCTCTGCTTTTTAAAGCTTCCTAAAGATGGTTTTGGTATTGTTTTCCCTCCTGCCTGGTTTTTCAACATCCACAGCAGCAGGATTCAACCTCTCCCTTTCCATTTCTGATCCCTGGAGGAATCCTGAAGGACGTTTAGGCCAAGGGCTGAAGCAGAACAAGGCAAGCCAATATTGACTTTGACTCTCACCTTCAAAGTTTCGTCTTTTCCACAACAGCCGGACAAAGTAAGTTTGGAACTCGTGTAATTGGAGCCCCCCCAGGAATGTTTGGATAAGCAGGATCAGGAATGCATCGCTCAGAGCGAGGTTTAAAACATATTTGTTCATCCAGCTGCGTTCAGCCTCTGCAGATCCCACACTTCCCTTCCTCGGCAGGCTGCCCACGGCCTGAGAAATTCCCAGGAGGGAAAATTCCCAAGAGGGAAAATTCCCAGGTGTAGCTGGGTCCCTGAACAACAGCTCCGAGGGGCTGAGAGGGAAATGGGAGGAGCAGAGGATCCAGCCAAGGATGCCAAACACAAGCTGCAGCTCGGCCAAGAGATTTCCTGCTGTCACTGAGACCTCCAGAGCGGCGTTTCCAGAATGGATCATCCTGGGAGAGCTCCTGGGTTTGCATCAATGTCTGGCTCTCCCAGACTTTGTTTCCAAAATCTTTGGGGCGATCGCATTTTAAAGGATTTTACACCGCTAAAACGGAGCGATCCCTGAGTGGTTTGTTTCCAAAAAAGCATGAAGGAAAAGAAAGGAATTCTGGGGAATGAAAACCACAGAACTGGGAAGAACATCTGGTCCAGTGTCCAGTGGGAAAAGGACCTGGGATGAGGCTGTTCAGCACCTTGAGCAGCCACATCTTGAAACCCTCCAGGGACTCCACCACATCCTGGGGGAGGCTGTTCCAAGGAATCTCACTGGAAAAAAAAAGTCTTTTTTCCATTGGGATGAACCTTCCCAGTGCACCCTGTCCCTTCCACGTGAAGGGAGATCCTCCATCCTCTTTGTATCCATCCTTTAAGGACTGGAAAATGCCCAGGAGGTTCCACCTGAGCCTCCTCTCTTCTCATGGAATCATGGAATGGAATCCCAGGATGGTTTGGGTTGGAAAGGACCTCAAGGATCATCCCATTCCAACTCCTGCCACGGGCAGGGACATTTTCCCCTATCACAGGGTGCTCCAACGTGGCCTTGGACACTTCCAGGGATCCAAGGGCAGCCACAGCTCCTCTGGTTTTCCAGGGAGAAGAGACTTGAGTCCTTCAGCCTTCCTCCCTTGGACCATCTCCTTTAGATCCTCTCCAATGTGGCTGTGAATTTCTCGACTTGTGGAGACCAGAACAGGACACAGAATTCCAGGGGCACCGGGAGGAGCGGGATGATCCCATCTCTCCCTCCCAACGTCCCTGTGGATGCAGCCCAGGCCCTGATTTGCCCTTCCTCAGTTCCCTCTCGGTGAAGCTGCTCCAAACCTCACAGATCCCAGCCTGTGCTGGACTCTGGGGACGTCGTTCCAGCTGCTGCACTTGGAATTTTGTTGTTTTTCCACTTCACATTTGTTTGGAGACCCAGTCCTCCAGCCTAAGCAGGTCCCTGGAACGTTATCCCATTAATTAAGGAATCACAGGAAGACAAAATTCCCCACGACACAAAGGGGTTTGGGATATTTGTAATTTCTGCTCTTTTTTTAATATATATTAAAAACTGAACTTCTCCATAAAAAAAGAATCCCAAACTTTTCTGTGACTGGGAAAATTACAGTTGAAGGCAAGAGGGGCAAAAATCCATTTAAGTGTCCAGATTGTTGCCATTCCCTTGATCCCTGATGAAATCACCAAAAGACGTGGACAGAAAAAAGAGGAATAAAGCACAAACCACCTGTACCTGACTTTTTTTTCTTTTTTTTTTTTTCACCTTTCCAAACCTTACAAATACCAGGGCGTGGAATAGCATGGGGAAAACAGAGGAACAATTCCTGAAAACTCTGGAAGAGAACTGGGAGCTAAGAAAAGAAAACCTGAAAAGTTTGGATGAAGAGGTTAGGAGGTGACTGAAAGAGAAGAAAATTGGGAGGTAAGAAAAGAAAACCTGGAAATCCTGCAGGAAGACTGGGAGGCGAGGAATGAAACCTGAATAGCCTGGAGGAGAACTAGGAGCTAAGAAAACCAACCTGGAAACTCTGGGAGAGAATTGGGAGCTGAGGAACAAATCTGCTTGGAGGAAACGGAATGAGGGGGAAAAAATTCCTCTCTCAGTGGTT
Organism: Tachycineta bicolor; assembly: GCA_025960845.1. Taxonomy (NCBI): domain Eukaryota; kingdom Metazoa; phylum Chordata; class Aves; order Passeriformes; family Hirundinidae; genus Tachycineta; species Tachycineta bicolor. The sequence goes on along the minus strand of JANEHK010000199.1, from coordinate 66,732 downwards.
ATGTAAGGGCTGTTGCTGGAGCTCTATAAATAGAATTTTAACAGGTGTCAAAGTGGGAGAAAACTCCAGCAATCCGGGATTTTTCCATCCAGGAGGGCTGGCAGTTAGTTGGGGGTTTATTTAGGCTGGTTTAAGTGCCAAGGCTGAGCTGGACAGGGGTGGTTCACCCCTGCAGGGCTGCAGCATCTGCTCCTGTGCAGGTCCAGGGCTGGACAGAATCCATGCAGGATCAGGAGGATGCAATTCCAGCCAACAATTTAAATTTAGGGAGGGGAAGAGAATCAGGGGCTGTGTTGCCGAGAAAAGGCTCTTCCACGGGAGGAAGGAAACGTGGCTGAGCATTTGCCCAAAAATAGAAGGTGTGGAGCCACTCAGCAAATTCCCAGCACTCCTGGAAGAGGCTGGAAGGCTGATGCAGGATGTGGAAGGTTTCAGGGACGGGAACATGGATTGAAAACCCCTTCCCTGCTGCCCTTGGTGGGTGAGGGGCTTTGTGTCCCATGTGAATTGAGGGATGTGAGCGGCAGGAGAGGATTCCTGCTCCTGGGATATCCAGCTCAAGGTCACCAGGAGCTACAGAGATGAGGACAAAAGGGATATTCTCACAGCAGGGCCATGGGTGTCCCATCAGCTCTCCCAATCCTGTGATCCCAGGGTGACCCAGACATCCAGAAACTGTGGAATAACCCTTGAGCATCCAGCATTGCTAGGAGAGAGGTGGAAAAGGGAAAGAATCGCTTTTCCCAGGGAACAGGACTAAGCTGATGTCACATCCCAGCCCAGGATTGCGAGGATGTCCCAAAAAACCCCAATACACTGGGATTGCAGAGTGGGGGGATCACCAGGGGTATCCCAGGCTTTTCCAGGATGACTGAAAGGGGGCTGATCCCTTTGGGGTACCCCCATCCCCACATCCACGAGGATGAACAGCCCATGGGGGGCATCCCAGCGTCTCCCAACACCTGGGAAACACCGGAATGGGGAAGGAAAAACTGCAACCCTCCGGGGGTTGTAGGAGGGGGTGACCCTGAATCCGTTTATAAAAGGAGAAACCCTCATCCCTGATTCCAGGTTCCACATCCCGGGAACACTCCAGCTCTCCCCACACCATTCCCAGGCTTTGGGGACAGGGTGACCCCATTATTCCCGGCCTCTTGGGGTAGCCCAGTTCCCCCCAGGAAGGTCCCAGAGCCAAGGACAACTGTTCCTCGGGGCCTTGGGTGTCCCTGTCTCCACAGAGCCTTGGGGACACGCGTGTCCCAGTCCCGAACACCCGGGGCGTTGTGGATGGGGTGATCAAACCTCCCTGGAGCGTGGAATGGGGGTGCCCTGGTGGCGAACATCGCGGGGACGGATAATTCCCAATCAAACTCCTGAAAGCCTTGGGAATGGATCTGTCCCAGTCCCTGATCCTCCGGGATGGGGATGCCCGCTTCAGGACCGCTCAGGACCTTGGGGACGGCGCTGTCCCGGTCCCCGACCTCCCGAAGACGAGGGCGCCCCGAACCCGAATCCCTCATGCCCTTTGAAAGGAGGTTGCCCCAGTCCCGGTCCCCCTGGGATGGGGATGCTTTGTTCCCAGACCCCTCGGATCCCTCAGGGTCGAGCAGCCCCGGTTCCGAACGCTTTCTAGGCCTTGGAGTCGGGGTCATCCCCGGCGCCGGCCGTCACTCACCCGCCACCCGCGGTCTGCCCGGCAGCTGCACGAAGCGGTTCAGGATCCCTCCCCCGCCGCCATCGTCGCCTCCCGCGGCGCCGCCCGCGCCCTCCCCGAGCCCGTCCCGGGCCGCGGCCGCCGCCGACATGGCCCGTCCGCTGCCTGAGGGACGCGGCGGCAACCGCCAATCAGCGCCGAGCTTCTTCGGGCGCGGCCTATCAGCTGCGGGCGTGTTGGCAGGTGGGGGGAGACTGCGGCGAGAGCGCCGCTGTTCGGAGAGCCGAGCGATCGATCCAGGCTGGAGCAATAGAACTCCGAGAGCGGGGGCGCGGGGGGCATTCCCGGGGACAGTCCCAGAGAATTTCACGGGAAGATTCCCGGGGACTTTCACGGGGGCATCGGCGCCCCTCCCGAGCCCTCCGCGAGGTTTCGGAGGCCGTGCGGGAGTTGCGCGAGCTCAGGAGCCACCCCCGCGGCGCGAGCGGAACGATCGTGCGAGCGAGCGGAACGTTCGTGCGGGCCCGCGTTTCCCTGGCCGCGACGGGAGGGTGGGACCAAAATGGCGGCGCCCAGCGCCGGGGGAGCGGCGGCGGCGGCGGCGGGAGGGAACCGAGGGCGGCCGCCCCCCGTCACCCCCCGGCAGATCCGCGACCTCATCGACGGCGGCATCGCCACCGAGGGGCCCGGGCCCGGCGGGTGAGGGGCAGCGGCCGGGAGGGGACTTGCTGGCACCGGCGTCGGGGGGAGGCCAACCTTGTGAGGGGGGGGGGGGGGGCCCGGGGGAGTCTTGAGGGGATTGGAGATCCCTGGATGTAATTTGGGGTCCTGTGGGGGGAGTTGGGGTCGGCGGGAGCGCGGCTGGAGGAGACTGGGATCTGCTAGGAATTTTTATTGGGGAGAGATAGCGGGAAAAGAGCGAGGGTTTGGGCTGGGAGCGACTGGGGAGCACTGGGAGGGGTTAAGGGGCACAGGGAGAAGCTACTGGTGGGACTGGGAGGCACTGGGAATGCTGGAGAGGCTCTGGGCACTGGGAATACTGGGAGGACAGCAGTGGGAACAGATCTTGGGACACTGGGAGAGTACTGGGGGCACTGGGAGGGTTCAGGCGGCACTGGGAGGGCACTGGCAGCACTGGGAGGGTTCTGAAGGGACTGGGAGGGTTTAGGGGGCACTGGGAGCAGTGGGGGCTGAGCTTTGGGGGTGTCTCAGGGGCTCCCTTGTCCCAGCCATCCCTAAATTTTGCCTCACAGAAGGGTGTTGGGAGGAGGCCAAAGGGGGCAGCCTTGGGATCGACATTCTAGCCCCAGATTCTGGTTTTGGGATCATCCCAAATCCTCAATCTGCCCTTGCTGGGCTCAGAACTAATCCCTGTTCTGTCCTTGTCCCATCAAATCCCAGCTGGCAATTGCTGGGGACACCCCTGGAATTTTATTCATTTATTGTTTCGTTAGGAATTAAGGAAAAGTTGGAAATTGGGGAGAAGTTGGGATCCGGTTGAGATCTGGAGAAGATCCTCGTCAGGACAAGCAGGAGGGATGGGGAGGGTTAAGGAAGTGTTCTGTGCTTTTATTTATTTTTACTTTCAATCAATGGAATCATTGCAGGAGTTTCCCTTGCTGATTTTTCCTTTTAGGAAAGACACATCCGACTGCTCGGAGCGAGCCAATGGACCTTCCCAAATGGAGGCTCTTTCCTTGGAGTCTGCCAGCAGGGAAGCTTATTTCAGCAGGGTGGAAACGTTCACCATATCCTTTGGGAGGCTGAAAATCCCATCTTGGGGATGGTTGATCCAATTCCTGGCCTTGCACAGATATCCTGAAATTCCACCCTGGCCCTGAGCTGTTCAAACGCTCCTGGAGCTTTGGGGTTGTGAACATTCCCTAGGGAACGCTCGGTGCCTCAGCACCCTCTGGGGGGAGGAGTTTTTCCTGAAATCCTAAAATTCCACCTTGTCCTAAAATCCAAGTGTTTCCTAAAATCCAGCCTTTTCCTGAAATCCTAACTTCATCCTAAAATCCCTCCTTTTCCTGAAATCCCTCCTTTTCCTGAAATCCAGCCTCTTCCTAAAATCCATCCTTTTCCTGAAATACAACATTTTTTTGAAATCCACCCTTTTCCTAAAATCCCACCTTTCCCTAAAATTGCACCTCTTCCTAAAATCCACCTTTTTCCTCAAATCCAAGCTTTTAGTCAAATCCAGTATTTTCCTAAAATCCAACTTTTTCCTGAAATCCTGCCTCTTCCTTAAATCCCGACTTTTCCTAAAATCCAGCCTTGTCTTGAAATCCAGCTTTTTCCTAAAATTCCTCCTTTTCCTGCAATCCAGCCTTTTCCTAAAATCCAACCATTTCCTAAATTCCAGCCTTTTCTTAATTTCAAACCTTTTCCTAAAATCCAACTTCTTCCTGAAATCCAGCCTTTTCCTAAAATCCCACCATTTCCTAAAATCCAGCCTTTTCCTAAAATCCAGCCTTTTCTTAATTTCAAACCTTTTCCTAAAATCCAACCTCTTCCTGAAATCCAGCCTCTTCCTAAAATCCAGCCTTTTCCTAAAACTCTGCCTTTTCCTAAAATCCTGCCTCTTCCTAAAATCCAGCCTTTTCTTGAATTCTGACCTATCCTAAAATCCAACCATTTCCTAAAATCCAGCCTCTTCCTAACATCCAGCCTTTTCCTAAAATCCAGCCTTTTCTTGAATTCTGACCTATCCTAAAATCCAGCCTCTTCCTAAAATCCTGCCTCTTCCTAAAATCCTGCCTCTTCCTAACATCTGGCCTTTTCCTAAAATCCTGCCTCTTCCTAAAAT